>SDVV010044724.1:0-10131 GCA_016164225.1 Gammarus roeselii
GAAAGATCCAAGTGAACCACCCCAAATCCACCTGGTCTCCCAAGTCCCCCGGGTTCCCGAAACCCCGGGTCCTCGAGTCCCGCGGATCCCACGAGTACCTCCTCTCCCTGGGTCACCTCCTCTCAACCAACCTCGATACATATAATAATAATGATAAAATTCAAAATTTATCACCATGAAAAAAGGGCAGAGAAAAATAATAGAGCCCAAGCAAGAAGAAATGATAAAATACTAAAATAAAGTGTTAATGATCTATAAAATGAATAAGCATCCATCCACCCCAAGATCCTATGAAGCGGTCAATCAGTGGCTACGCTGGGTTTGAATTGCTCTGATTGTACTGATTGAACGGGCTGGGCTGATGGCTCAGCGATGGTTTGGTAGTGCCAGTTGGAGCGGTCCATCAGTGGCCAGGCAAGGATGACACTGCACTTCTGCCTCGCCCTATCAGCATTCAATGTTGCGTCTGAACTGCCCTCCAAGCGCACCCTATCAGAGATCTGGACTAAGTCTGGACTGCTTTTCTGGCGCACCATATCAGTGCCTCGAGTTAGGTCTGCAACTACACTTCTGGCGGACCATAATAGCGACTTGTGCTGGGTCTGGACTACTCTTCTTACCGCTCCCCATGGGCGGCCATAGCTGAATCTCGACAACTTCCTGCTGTACCCGATCAGAGGTGAGTGCTGGGTCTGGACTGATCTCCGAGCGCATATCATCAGCACCTCGTGCTGGGTCTAGACTGTCCTCCTGACGCATTAGATCAGTGCCCAGTGATAGGTCCTGTCTACTCTCCTGGAGCTTATTAACAACAGTCATTGCTCTATCTGGACTACCCCCTGGAGCATCCTATCAGCGAGCAGTTCAGGGACTGGACTGCCCTTCAACTGAACGCCTTTCTGGACTGCTCTACTAGCGCACAGAATCAGCGGCGAGTGCTGAGACCAAACTGCCCTCGTCTTGTGCCTGGTCTGATCTCCTGGTGCCCTCCATTACTTTATTAAAGTCACTTTATTAAAGTCCGGTGATGGGTCTGGATGACTCACTGGCACACCAATTTAGCCTCTAATGTTGAGTCTGGTGAATGTATTGCTCGCTATCAGCGAGCAGTGCTGTGTCTGGACTGGTTCGATGCCTCTTATCATCTGCCACTGCTGGGTCTTACATAATTTCCTGACGCATCCATCTGCAGTCAGTGCTAGATCGGAACTGCTTCTTGACACTCCCTAGCGGTGGGAAGAGATGGGTTCTGACTGCTCTACTGGAGCACCTTATCAGTCAAGAATGCTGGGCCTAGACTGTTTTCTCACAGTCTTTATTGCGGTAAACACTGGGTATGGACTTCTTACCGGTGCAGCCTCTCACCAGTCAGGAATGGGTCTGGACTACTTCCTGCCATTCCCAATCAGTGGCCAGGACCGGGTACGGACAGGTCTCGAATCTCTCGATGTGCGGCCACCGCTGGGTCTGGATTACTCGTTAGTCGCACCTTTCAGGCGAGAGTGCTGGGTCTAGACTGAACCCTGACACTCCCAATCAAGGGTCAGGGCTGACTGTGTCTGAACTGCTCTCCTAGCGCACCTTTTCGGCAACCAGTGCTGAGTCTGGACTGTCCTTCAGTCGCAATCTCTTAGTAGCCAGTGCTGGGTCTGGACTGTTCTCTTGTCGTAACCTCTCAGCAGCCAGTGCAGGATCTGGACTGTTCTTCTGTGGCAACCTCTCATCAGCCAGTGCTGGGCATGGACTGCTCTCCTGTCCAATCTCTGAGCAGCAAGTGCAGGGTCTGGACTTTTCTTCTGTGGCAACCTCTCAGTACCCAGTGCTGGGCCAGGACTGTTGGTTAGCCGATGCACCTTGACCGTGGCCAGTGCAGGGTCTGGACGTCTCCTGTCGAGGATAAATGGAATGCCATGAGAATTAACGTCAATTAAACGACTCGTCCACTTCCCGAATTTTCATCTCAAGATAATCAGATTACGGAGGGCGGGTCATTGATTGAGCGTGGAGGGACAGTGGCGCTTGAGGGGAATTTAACAGATTGATTTTAATCAATTGAAGTGAGAATAATAACTCATTTCTTGTCATCAGTCTTGATGACTTAACAAGTGCAATTTCGAACAATTTTCCAGAAGGAAATATACTTTCACAATCTTGGTTCCCTTCCCCTTGTTCTGATTTGTTGTGATTTCGTGAAATTATACAATTTAAAACCGATTATTTAAGGCAAATGGGCACGTATCTCATTTCATTTAATTGCTGTAGTGTTCATACCTGGTCGTATTCTCTCTGTTACATGTTATAATGATCCTTATTGTGGTAACTAAAACTGATTTCTTGGTCAGTTATAAACATATTTATGTTCCGGTTTAGGGTAGAAAAATTATACCACACCGTGTGTGAATGAATAAATATTTTTTCTAGGCGCCTTTTGTTTATATACGGTTCCTTTTTTTCTAAATTATACTCATCGATAAACTCATATAGTTAGATATTTAATCTGATTTGATGTCTGATTTATATCATTGTACGTATTTCATATTTATGTACATTTATGTATAGATTTAGGATTAAAAACCATACCATACTGTTTTTATGTATGAATATTTTTTCCTTTCATCAATATCTTCTGCAGTTTTACCTAAAGCTGAAAATTTGAAATTCTAATCAAATTAAATGGTATATCATCTGAAACAGAGATTATGAGACTAAATTATAAATGTATATGATAAATCATTAAAGAAAAAACTCGTATGACAGAAAACCTCCAAAATAACATACGCTGGACTCGTATAATAACAATTGATTAAAATATCATTAAAGTATAGAGTAGAAATAAGATCATATCTTCAAGTTGGTAATGCATCGGGGATTACTTTACGGAAATCGTTTCGTTGGGATTTCGTTAGGTTGCTGTACAGGAATATCCCGTTACCCCAAGGTGGGATCACGATTGGTTCAATATCAAATTTATGTTATTTCTCGTTCGATTACAATCTTAACAATATTAAACAACGACTATGTACTGAACCGAGTCGGTTTACGAAATAACGGCAGAAGCTGCTAGAGGAACTCGTAAACAAAGTAGGATGCACTGACGTGCTCCGATAGAAAATACGGATTATTGTAATGCAATTACACACAACCTGACAAGACCGATCGAGGCAGACTGAGCACGTCGGGAGTCTTAGGAGGCTTGGGAAATATTGTAAGTGTTTTAAAATGCCTTTAAAGTTTGCATACTCTGTAAGACCGCTCATTAATAGTGTTGAAAATGTCAGCTTCCAAATCTGACATACAAATGTCGACTAAGTTGATAAATTTACGGGGAAAATACCTAGCACGCACAGGTAGTTCAATGGAACACGCAGGTATCCCCTGAACCACCTGTCAGTTAAATAAGGTTTTGCTTTAACGATATATTTTTTTTAGTAGATTCGTGCATGGCCTTCTGGTAAGATTTACTAGTTATCGGGATTTTGGGAATTGTCTGAAATGGTTGGCATTGAACGTTGTGTGTATTTCCTTATTCATGTAAATCTCATTTATTTTGTGAAATTCATAAGTTTCATGTAAATTAGGTAGAAATCTCACACGTGGATATGACTGGGTGCTGTGGCGCGGGTATTGTAAATTGCTACTGCTGTTGCCTCTGCCGCCGCCTACAATATTTATGTTTAGGGATGTATTGTAATTATGCAGACCCGTGTTCACACATCTCATGTCTGCCTGTGTCAGCAACGAGACCTTTTGGTGAGTAAAAAGACAAACTGCCAACAATCGTTTCAGACTTTCCTATCATGTCTGCGTAATAGCATGTGAAGAAGTTAATACTCAGTGTGACTGTACATTTGTAGGGCATGTTCACATCCAGACGTGTCCGTATCACCAGTTAGACCTTTTCGTGGCTAACAGGGCTGGAGCGATAAACTGTTCCAACTATTCCACTGTTTCCCGGGTGCAGTGTGAAGTAACGGGACTCAGAGGGCTTTTTTTTCTTCCGTTAAGTTTCGTTCGCGTGGGATTCGACGGAATCGAGCAGGATCGTTCCAGAATAAGGGAATCGTGTCTGGGCTGGAGCTCATTTTCTCATTTTTATTCCTAAATGTGTGTACTGTGAGATGCTAGCGGAAGGACAGTGCGAGAGTCTTTCCAGGATCAGTGTATTGTGTACGTGAATCTCATTTTTCATTCCTGAAATTCTTAAGTCATTATGCATTGACGGTGAGGTGTTAAGATTGATGCATTATTTTGGTGTGAACCTTATTTTCTTGTTTTAATGTAATTGTTTTCATTTGTGATTGGTTTCACATTTATTTGGGTTTGTTGACATAATTTTGGCATGATTTTTGTATTTTTGCGGGCCTCATTTTACTTATTCTGATTTCTGATTTTGTGCATAGATTAATTCTGATTTGTAAGCGCACATGACCGACAAATTTTCTGTTAGATTTGCAATTTTTGTTGTTTGCGATCTCATGTTCCTGTTTAAATTTCGTGAATTTCGACATTTATGTAATCTGTGGTGTAAACGAGATTTTCCCATATTGTGTGCCTGCATACATTTTGAATTTTTGACCGCATGCTGCCGATTTGTGCATTAGTATTCGTGATTCATGGCGTTAGCACATTCTGTTGTAGATTGAGCCGCTGAGAATGGAGTTGATTTTTGTATTCAGATAAACCAATTATTTGGGCTATTTGCCTTTTGACCTTTGCTATTTACGGAGTAAGGGCTAGGGAAAATTTGGGTATTTGTGGGATATTTGGCTGGTACATGCGTGTCACCGCACGCAATGTCAACGGGCAAAGTGTGGTGGCGAGTTCCAATGCGTTTGTGTATGTGTGGAGTGTGCCTATGAATGTCACACAGAAGCATCTTCGTAGCGAGCGGGAGTTTGCGCGCAATAGCACTGCCCGATATTGTTTGATCGATCTCAAAACTTTGCGATCGTAATAATGGCTCCTGGGAAGAAAGTCGGCACGCGCGAACCAGCACGAGGCCGATAGCAAAGTTGGTTGGCGCAGCATAAGTTACGCAGCCACCCGCGACGATAAGTACCCCGCTAGAAAGTACTCCGGCCAGTGAACCCTTGACACCCGCCAACCTGCCGAATATGGCGCAGCCAAATGCTATGAATGGTCACACCCCGCAAAACCCATGATTGTTGCCACCAAGCACCCGTTAGGCAAGCCGCGGCAGTTCAACCCGCGATGTATTTAGTATCGCTACAGGATGTCTGGCGAAACCCCCGCTTTCTAGGGCCAACCCTGCTCCATCTCAGATAGGGTGTACCGCCACACCCGCTGAGTTGGCGATCACGCAGCCGATCGCAAATGAGAAGGGGGTCCATTGGTTGGTACATGATACTAACCCCATACCGACCCTTCTTATGCGCCCTACCCGACATGATGCAGCCCCGTCCGTGGCCAACGAGATAAGGGATTTGACGCTAGCAAACGTGATCGAACCGATCCGACCAGGACAGCCCGACTACCCCTGGTCTAGCCTCAATCTGACATCTCCATCGGCTCCCAATAAATGCGACAATCCGTCAACATCGTCCAGCGTCTTAACCCCCCCCCCCCATGTCGAGCGCCACACTTCCCCAGATGTAAATAACAGACATTTTCGCTTGCGCTGATTAAATTAAGGTCAGCGGCGATGGCAAGGAGAACTGTAGCGCATGTGTTGAGCAGCTTACCAACATAACAGCCTTCCTCGGGAACGAATATGATAGGCTGCGTTTTATGCAAGCTTCACTTAGATGGGAAGCACAGATAAAATTCATGGAACTTGCATTCACGAGCTTTACCGGCGCGACTGAATGGATCAAATTCTTCCGGGATAAGTTGGGCAACAAGCATTTTACTGCCGCTGTCGCTGACGTGAATGACAGCAGGCAGCGTAAGGGCCAGACAGAGCGGGAATACATTAAGTAGCAAGCGTAAACGTTCAGGACAGAACATGGGAACCACCACGACGAGATCCTCATCGCAATCTTAATTCCTCACTTGAACGAGCGTGTATCAAGATGTTTCAAGCGCTCCTTCAAATCGGTGACCATCGAGGAGCTGTCAGTGGAGTCGTGCCGCGCCAGAAACGAGGCAATATCGAGATTACTGCCCGTCGATAGCGGAGGGAGTTGAGGCCCCACGTCATTGGAAAAAAACTGAGACAGAAGAGACAGGGAGAAGCAGTACTCACGGGGAACAGCACTAGAACTTTCGACAAAGCGGCAGAAACAGAAACGTGTCAAGCCAACAACCGTACCCAGCCTACGCGAAGCCCCAGGCTATTGTTGCCCAAGATCTGAGCGTGCCCCTTCCGACCACGCTCGTGATCTTACCGGCGACCACAATACTGACACCTGGGAGAGGCCACGCGCCATCAGTTTAGCCCTCTCCATCAAAGGTTCCCGCACCGCTCCTCGCCACAGCCCATATCCTAATCTCAGACTCAGTGGTGCTACCGTTAAGTGCTATAAATGTGCTGGCGAAGGTCACATGGCTAGGCAATGTCCTACCCATGGGGGGAAAAAACTAGCAAACTCCACTCCATACAAGTGCATATAAGGAATATGTAGGGTATATAAGATAATTTTAAACATCATTGGAATTAATATGCTCGCATTAATAGACTCGAGATCAAGTCTGACCATTATAAATTCAAGTTCCGCCGACGAGTTAGTCAAGCGAGGAAGCATCATCGAGCTTTGCGAAAAGGTGATCAAAACCATGACGGACTCTCGTGAGAAAATTGAACAGAAAATAAAGATATGAGTTTCGACCCTAGAATGCGATGTGGGAGGCTTCGCATATATGATCAATACAAGCAGATTCTCCTGAAATTTGTTGTTGGGTTTTGATTTATTGAGACAATTGTACGCCACCATCAATTATCGAAGGAAGAGAGTCCAAATCGCCGGCAAATGGCATCCCTTCATAAACAAGAACGTTGTTGCCGAAAGTACTATTGTCATCAGCGAGAAACCAATCACCGAGTTCCTCGGTAGAGAACCCCCCGGCACGCGCGTGCCTCCCGGCACTGCAACTGTAATCCGGTTGCAAGCCCCTGCTTCGTTGGAAGGACGGACGGTAGTAGCAGTGTCATTCATGATGTACAACGGAGCTGCGGCAAGTACGTTGTGCGTGGTCCAAGATCATTGCGTGAAAATAGTATATGCCAACTTCGACGATCGTCCACTTACATTGCGAGGAGGGACCAAGATGGCCAGGATACACGGAATCCACAAGGAAAAGGAAGATGAAACCATCCTCAACCTAGACCCGGACACCGGCGAACAGTCGAAGCAATTATTGTGGAAAAATAAGAGCACAATTACTGCTTCGGACACAGATATCGGGCATCTAGTTGACTACGAGCACCACATCCGAGTAACGAACGAGACCCTGATAAACGGGAAACAATGGCGCTTGCCATTTGCCGCGAAAATGATAACCCTATTAGGCACGTCACGAGACGACTCAACGGAGTCCCGCGTTGCCACTTTTGTAGGTCTTTATAAACCACGAATTTTCATCGACCAATTGCTGATTAACTGCTATGACTAGGTAACTGACCTTCGGTCATCATATGTAGCATGAATCTCTCTTGCCTGTAGTATAGTCAGCCGATACGATCTTGCGAAGGAAATTAGAATAATAAGACTTATAGTAAAAAAATTACTGGAACGTTTACCACGCGGCGTATCAGGCGGAGAACACTCTCATCAACGCAGCTCTCTCTAACGGCAGTCAGTCCCACACTTAACCCAATTCCAGTCAAGACCGTGTTGTCTAAATGAGGCACTGATACTGATGTGAAAGCTTGTAATAATGCAATTGTAGACAAAGTACTAACAATTTTAGACATTTTATTGAACGATCATATTGAAGAATACTGAATTGAAGAATAGCTTGAAGGAGAGCAACATATAAAAGCAAATTGATGAGATATGAGCGTGTATTAGTTGTATGTAAAATTTTAAACACCACGCGTGGGTGATAGGGTTGAAGCCGGAATAATCCAGGAATCAACGTCACCCTAGAGTGCTCCCGTTTCGATGGTAAAAAACTCGGACGGCTCAGCGAGGATCGTCATCGGTTATCGATGTATGAACACCATTACGATCAAATAAAAAAAATCCTATTCTTAACATAGTAAACTCAGCGGAGCAAATGGGAGGAGACGCTGTTTATAGCATAATCGATAGTTCGTCAGCATTCTACCAAGTCCCATTGAGCAAAGAGAGCCGCAGGTACACCGGGTTCGAAACCGAGTCGGGACTTTCCGAGTACCTGCACATGCCTATCGGAGCGTCGGCAGGCGGTTTTAAATACCAGAGGATGACGTGCGCCATCTTAAAGCGACATCTCGGTCTGGGAAAATACGCAATTACCTTTCAGGATTACATCACCATGTACGCGAAATCTGTGGAGAAACATTTCGAACGCTTAGAGATCTTGAAAGACTTTCGACGTGCAGGAATTAAAATCGGATTGAAAAAATACGTTTTCCTTAGAGCACAAGTAAAATTTCTAAGGCATACAATTGATCGAGACGGAGCCCGAACGAGCAAAACCAACAAAGGGTCCATTCATAATTACCCTAGACCCACTACTGCAAGAAATATCAAGCATATTCTAGGAATGGTTGGATTCTACGGCCGGTTTATTCCAAATTTATCGGAAACGGCAGCACCATTAACCCACCTAACTAAGAAAAATAACAAGTTCTTGTGGACGGAAGACCAGGAGAACGCTTTTTTAACACTAAAAGACAAAAGGCTAATGTCCCAGCGTTGCGAGCTCCAGACTACACTAAGGACTTCTTATTGCATACAGGCGCATCACAGGTGGCCGGTGCAGCAGTCCTAAATCATGAGCACGACGGAGTCGAGTTCCCGGTAGCGTACTATTCGCGCAAACTGGAAGGCGGAGAAGAAAGGTTCGAGTCACTGAATTAGAAGCGCTCGCGGTTGTTGACAGCGTGAGACACGTTTATCCGTACTTTGTCGAATGTAAGCGCAATGTGATAACGGATCACACACCGCTCTGAAGCATTTTCCAGTAAAAGAACAGTAACAATAATCGTCTGTCACGGGTGGGCCTTGTGCCTAAGCCAATACGTATATGAGTTGGAATATAATAAGGGCCGCCTAAACCATGTACCCGACGCTCTATCCAAGAACCCCGACCCGGACGAGGATAACAGCAGGGAAAAAGAGGAAGTTGTTGTCACCACCGAAGAAGTCGAAGCCGATGAAGGCAGCATCGCGGCTGCTCAGGAAAAACTAACATGAGACAATATTATCGCAGAACAAGATCATGACGATTCATGGGGTCCGATTCAAAGGTTCCTCGGCGGGGAAGTAGACGAAGATATCCCAAATGGGTGGTCGATTCAGATTTCTTCGCTGAAGAAGGTTTACTCAAGAAACTAGTGATCTTAAGGAAACCTCAAAGAAAATACGAAACGATCGTCATACCGGCGTCACTAAAGAAATACGCTATGCACCACAAAGAAATCACTATGCACCACTTGATCCGTCAATATTACTGGTTGAACATGATCGCTGATATACACAAATAAATAAAAACGTGTATGGTGTGTCAGCGACACAAGCCTCACGGCAGGATTGTCCCACAGATGGGTGAGTTCCCCGCAATGACAAGACCTCTGGAACGCGTGGGCGTAGACCTGATGAATCTATCAGTAAGTCACGAGGGTTATTTTTACGTTTTAACAATGGTAGATCACCTAACGAAATATCTGGTGACGTATCCTCTACACAGTAAATCAACGCAGGAAGTGAAAGAAAGGTTCCTGGAATTCGTGACCACATACGGGGCCATCGAGAACATGGTTTCATATTGAGGGACCAACGTGACGTCCCACTATTTCAGGATGTGTGCAAGAAACTAGAAGACCTAAGACGAAGCACAACAGCATTTCACCCTCAAGGGAACGGAGCTGTCGAAGTGACACTTCGCACTATGAAAAACATCCTATCGCAAATGGTTTCGCACAACCAAATGTCATGGGAAAAGAATCTCCCATACGCCAACTGGTTATGACTACTGCGGATCACACGTTGGGGGAAAGTACACCTCACTACCTATTATTTGGCT
>SDVV010044726.1:0-10131 GCA_016164225.1 Gammarus roeselii
CTCTGCCTCGCCCCATCCTTTGCCTCGCCCCATCCTTTGCCTCACCCCGCTCTCTGCCTCGCTCCACCCTCTGCCTCGCTCCACCCTCTGCCTCGCTCCACCCTCTGCCTCGCTCCCTCTCTGCCTCGCTCCCTCTCTGCCTCGCTCCACCCTCTGCCTCGCTCCACCCTCTGCCTCACCCCTTATTCGGGCTCGTCCAAATTTTATCCCGTCGCGCCCCTCTCCCCACTGTGTCTCACCCCTCCCTCTCCTCGGCTCTACCATAATCTCAGCTCATTATTTCAGTTCTATTTTAGGAGTAGAGGATGTTGAGTTCACATTCGGATAGAATTTCTTTGATATCCAACTCTTCTCTGGTCTTTTAACATTTGGGGTTTTAGAGAAGTAGTCAAAAAAGCGTAACGGCCGCCAGATTCATGATGTATGAGGCGTCGGGCCGGAAGTAGCCTCGTCAAATGTAAATGTCCCTTTTCAACAGGCGTCTGAAAAAGCCTCTCCACGGATCGTTTGAGGATTCTATAAAGCATACAAAATAAGAAATGCGATGACGTCGTCGGACGCCTCTATTTCATTTGAAGTTCGAACCAACTCGCCTGGCTCGCTCGAATCCCCGTACTCTCTACTCGCTCGACTCTCCGTACCCTCTACTCGCTAGTCTTCCCGTACTCTCTACTCGCTCGACTCCACGTATTCTATACTATCTGGACTCCCCGTACTCTCTACTCGCTCGACTCCCCGTACTCTCTACTCGCTCGTCTTCCCGTACTCTCTACTCCACGTACTCTGTACTCTCTGGACTCCCCGTACTCTCTACTCTCTCAACTCCAAGTACTCTATACTCTTTACTTGCTCGATTCTCCGTACTCTATACTCGTTTGACTCCTCGTACTTTCTACTCGCTCGATTCCCATACTTTGTACTTGCTCGACTCTTGTACTCTTTACTCGCTCGACTCCCCGTACTCTCTACTCGCTCGACTCCCCGTACTCTCTACTCGCTCGACTCTCGTACTCTACTCGCTTGACTCCCCGTACTCTCTACTCGCTTGACTCCCCGTACTCTCTACTCGCTCGAATCCCGTACTCTCTACTCGCTCGACTCCCCGTACTCTCTACTCGCTCGTCTCACCGTACTCTCTACTCGCTCGACTCCTTGTACTCTCTACTCGCTAGACTCCCCGTACTCTCTACTCGCTCGTCTCACCGTACTCTCTACTCGCTCGACTACCCGTACTCTACTCGCTCGTCTCACCGTACTCTACTCGCTCGTCTCACCGTACTCTCTACTCGCTCGTCTCACCGTACTCTCTACTCGCTCGACTTCCCGTACTCTTTACTCGCTCGACTTCCCGTACTCTTTACTCGCTCGACTTCCCGTACTCTTTACTCGCTCGACTTCCCGTACTCGCTACTCGCTCGACTCACCGTACTCTCTACTCGCTCGACTCTCGTACTCTATACTCGTTTGATTGTCGAACTCTTCCCACTCCTCCCGCACGGGTGTGCCCCTCTAATAACTTTGGGTGTAAACTCTCTCTCTCGTCCCCATAAACGCGTCTCGGGGCTTCTGAAGAAGGGAATGGCGGGTGCGCCTGTTCGAGGGTTCTGATGTGACGACGTGAAATGTGGTGTGATTGAACACTGGGGCGTTGTAAGCTGTGTGATGTGAAGAGTAGTGTCTGGTGTGAAGAGCAGTGTCGGGTGTAGAAGGCAGCGTGTGGCCTGAAACGCAGCGTGGGTGCGAGGAATGGAAAGGTTTGCGGGAGTTGTGAACATGTGTGTAGTTCAACAATATGTCGAGGGGTATTTAGAGGGGGGGGGGGTAAGTGGGATAGGGATGAAGAAAAGGTGGTGGGGAGAGTATAACTGACGCTAACGACGCCTCGCATCTTCAAGGCGTTGAACACGTCATTGACAAGTTTTTCAAGGACTTCCTTCCCAACACGACTCAATAAAAACAGGATTGCACTTGATGCGGAAGCTCTGATTGTCTTGCTCTTGGCTCTTCAAAGAGTTTTGTATTGTGGGACAAGAAAGTCTGAAGAGTCTGTGTATCGCGTTAGAACGCGTGTGTCGCCAAGAAGGGGTGACCGAGTATTGTGTTGCGAAGTGTGAGGGTGGTTACGCGTGTAGCCAAGAAGGGGTGACCGAGTATTGTGTTGCGAAGTGTGAGGGTGGTTACGCGTGTAGCCAAGAAGGGGTGACCGAGTTTAGTATCGCAAAGTGTGAGGGCGAATGCATGTGTCGCCGAGAAGGGCTGACCGAGTCGAGTCGCACAGTTTGGGGTATAGGACTACCTCCCACTGAGCTGGAGAGGATGTTTGCGTTGCTGAACAAAGAAAAGAAATGGACGGCCACTACAGTACGCGGTCTGCAACGAATAATGTGGCTAATTGAAGAGATGAACGAACAGCGTTTTTCCATTACGAGAAAACAGACGAATGTTCAAGCATTTTCGTAAACGTTGCGTATCATGTAAACACGAGTAAATGTTCTACATCCTTAAGCCCAATAGTACACTGTTATTTACATATTAAAGAATAACACATGCGCAATACAGAGTTTTGTAAGTGATGTGGTGCATGCAAGGCACAGGAGGAATGGAAGCAGGAAGGAGACACTGAAGAGAGAGGGTTGTGTGGCAGGGGTGGGGGTGACACTGAATTAAGGGAGGGGTAGGGAATGAATGAGGTGTTTGTGTCCCAGGCCTGGTGGCGGGATGATTGACGAGCCGGGATTATCGCCTCTGTCGCGACCTCGGTGCGTCTCCGCCACTTCAGGACTCTCAGACGAGGCCAACGCTCTTTGAAGCCCTGTTCCTGGACGAGGCCAGCGCTCTTTAAAGCCCTGTTCCTGGATGAGGTCAGCGCTCTTTGAAGCCCTGTTCCTACTCAGAATGCGCCACTTCTTCCCAGTTCCTTACAAGGATCCGTGAAGACCTCGGGCCGTTATTGGAGATCCTTTGTTTCCAAGGTCAACGGTTGGGACCGTCGTGCCGACTCGGTTTCTTTTATTCAATTACGATGGCCAAAGGTGGTTTGTATTTCAGCCTCAATAATATTTTACAATCAATTACTGTTGTTTCATTTTGTGAGTTATTTCCACGTTAGTTAGCGCCGTGGTGACTGGAGCAAGTCGTGTTGGTTGCGTGCTCTGGCTGGGTCGCCGTGGTGACTGGAGCAAGTCGTGTTGGTTGCGTGCTCTGGCTGGGTACTCTGGTGGTCCCATCAGAATTGAGGCTCTCGTATGTAAGATGCATGGTAGCCGGATGAGTTATATATGAGCTACATGGAAACAGTTTGAGTGTGTGTGTGTGTGTGACCTGTGATGCTTATATGTCGGCTCAACAACTCGTCATTGTTTGATTAGGTTGGTGATTCACATTCAGCAAGAAGTAACCCCCAATGCCATTGTGTGGAACAATGTCACCTGATGACATCCCCTGGTCAATCCTGGTCGTATGAACTACACGGGTGGTCTGTGATCGAGCTAGTTATAGGGTGTGCATTATGACCACAACGGGAAGTACGATGTGATGTTATATGTTGAGAAGAGATGTATGACAACCACCATGTGACGTACGACACACAACCCGATGCGTTGATGTTCTCGTTCTTTTTCCTGCAGCAAAACCACCCCTTCAACAGTCACCGACGGGGCACATCATGAGCTATGTTGCCTCCTCCATCTATGTTGAACCGATTATTTCATCTCTCTAACCCGCACCGAGACGGTGTTGCCGCTCCTTCGACATCTCCTGGAGTCGCTGTAGAAAACACTTAAGGGAAATAAACGAGCGCTTCCTCGCTGAAATATCACCTCCGACCTTCTTTGCTGGTCATGAGCCACGACGGTAGACCCGACCTTCTTTGCTGGTCATGAGTCACGACGGTAGACCCGACCTTCTTTGCTGGTCATGAGCCACGACGGTAGACTCGACCTTCTTTGCTGGTCATGAGCCACGACGGTAGACCCGACTTTCTTTGTTAATCATGAGCCACGACGGTAGACCCGACCTTCTTTGCTGGTCATGAGCCACGACGGTAGAGCCGTGCTCATGATTCACGGGTTATGCTGCCGTGTTTTGGCATAGGGCTCAAGGTGTGGGAGGCTCTTGGTGTGAGAGGCTCATGGTGGCGACGAGGCTCATGGTGTGCGTGGCTCGTGGTGTGTGATGATCGTGGTGTGTGATGCTCGTGGTGTGTGATGCTCGTAGCGTGTTAGGCTCGTGGCGTGTGAGGCTCGTGGTGTGTGTGAGTAAGGCTCGTTTTGCGAAATTCACGTCCAAGCTTGTTCATATGTACTGCGCACAGCACGTGTCAATTCTCGTTCCTAAAACCACGGAATCTCTTAAGGACGCATTTGCTGCAAGTGTCATCCACTCGTGGGCTCTTACCGTCGCACCGTCGCACCATCGCACCGTCGCACCATCGCACCATCGCACCGTCGCACCGTCGCACCATCGCGAAGCAGGACCAACAAAGAACTCAACGCTGACTGTTGATGTCCGCAAGCAAACGCACCTCCGATCTTCGTCCCCTTGTTCGTGCTGTTAATAAAGCCATGTCGACGCGTTTTGTAATCGTTCCCAGGATTTGTTAGTGTTTTCGTGTCACGGGACCTACTGGCAATATACTGCTAGAAAACAGGGGTTTAGCGCTTGGTTTACGGCTTGGATAGGAGGGAAAGGGTGGGTGGTGTATGGAACGGTGCAAAAACAGGCTGGGGGAGGGGAAGGTTGAGGGCATAGCCAGCAATTGCGATTTCTCTACCGAGTACCGGGAGTTGAGGAAATGGAAGAGAACGACGAGCCCGGACAGATTCCGGGAAGAGTCGTGGTAACAAACAAGTGGTGGTGAAGAGTCGTGGTAACAAGCAAGTGGTGGTGAAGAGTCATGGTAACAAACAAATGGTGGTGAAGAGTCGTGGTAACGAACAAATGGTGGTGAAGAGTCGTGGTAACAAACAAATGGTGGTGAAGAGTCGTGGTAACAAACAAGTGGTGGTGAAGAGTCATGGTAACAAACAAATGGTGGTGAAGAGTCATGGTAACAAACAAATGGTGGCGAAGAGTCATGGTAAAAAACAAATGGTGGTGAAGAGTCGTGGTAACAAACGAATGGCGGTGAAGAGTCATGGTAACAAACAAATGGTGGTGAAGAGTCGTAGTAACAAACAAATGGTGGTGAAGAGTCGTGGTTACAAACAAATGGTGGTGAAGAGTCATGGCCACAAACAAATGGTGGTGAAGAGTCGTGGTAACAAACAAATGGTGGTGAAGAGTCGTGGTAACAAACAAATGGTGGTGAAGAGTGTGCGTCATGGCTCGAAGAGCGAGGTGTGCAACATGGCTCGAACAGCAAGGCGTGCGACGTGGCTCGAACAGCGAGGCGTGCGACGTGGCTCGAACAGCGAGGTGTGCGACGTGGCTCGAACAGTGCGGTGTGCGACGTGGGTCGAACAGCGAGGTGTTCGACTTGGCTCGAACAGTGAGGTGTTCGACTTGACTCGAACAGCGAGGTGTTCGACTTGACTCGAACAGCGAGGTGTTCGACTTGACTCGAACAGCGAGGTGTGCGACATGGCTCGAACAGCGAGGTGTGCGACATGGCTCGAACAGCGAGGTGTGCGACATGGCTCGAACAGCGAGGTGTGCGTCATGGCTCGAACAGCGAGGTGTTCGATTTGGGTCGAACAGCGAGGTGTGCGTCACATGGCTCGAACAGCGAGGTGTGCGACGTGGCTCGAACAGCGAGGTGTGCGACGTGGCTCGAACAGCGAGGTGTGCGACGTGGCTCGAACAGCGAGGTGTGCGACGTGGCTCGAACAGCGAGGTGTTCGACTTGACTCGAACAGCGAGGTGTTCGACTTGACTCGAACAGCGAGGTGTTCGACTTGGCTCGAACAGCGAGGTGTTCGACGCGGTTCGAATAGCAAGGTGTGCAACATGGCTCGAACAGCGAGGAGTTTGACGTGGTTCGAACAGATAGGAGTGCGTCATAGATCGAACAGCGAGGTGTTCGACTTGGCTCAAACAGCGAGGTGTTCAACTTACCTCGAACAGCGAGGTGTTCAACTTGTCTCGAACAGCGAGGTGTTCGACTCGGATCGACGTGGTTCGAACAGAAGGTGTGCGGCATGGCTCAAACAGCGAGGCGTGCGTCATGGCTCGAACAGCGAGGCGTGCGTCATGGCTCGAACAGCGAGGCGTGCGTCATGGCTCGAACAGCGAGGTGTGCGACGTGGCTCGAACGGTGAAGTGTGCGACGTGACTCGAACAGCGAGGTGTACGATGTGTCACGAACAGCGAGGTGTACGATGTGTACGATGTGTCACGAACAGCGAGGTGTACGATGTGGCTCGAACAGCGAAGTGTGCGACGTGGCTCGAACAGCGAGGTGTGTGACATGGCTCGAACAGCGAGGTGTGTGACGTGGCTCGAACAGCGAGGTGTGCGACTGGGCTCGAACAGATAGGAGCTCTACAGGCTCGAATAACTCCAGCGAAAGAGAACGCGCTCGGACGATAAATGTGAAGAGTCGGGGCTCGAAGTGATGAAGAGATGATACTGCATAGTCTGGCTTGGGTAAATTATTACGGCAGTATTTACACTGAAACATGATAATCATTCACCGTAGATTGACGTTTGTTGATTTATTCAACAGCGATGAGGGTCAACAAAATCACTGTAGCTGCCAACCCAGTTTACCTTGGTAGAAACAAACTGTTCTACGTCTGTTATCTGTTGTTTGTGTTGCGTTTATAGTGGATCCACAAGTTTATTTCGCGGTGGAGAATCTTTTCCGCCTTGGATGACCGGTCGCATCCTCTTCCGTGTCATACCACCGGTCAGAAAGAGGGGATTGTATCCTCTTCGTGTCATACCACCAGTCAGAAAGAGGGGATTGTATCCTCTTCCGTGTCATACCACCGGTCAGAAAGAGGGGATTGTATCCTATTCCGTGTCATACTACCAGCCAGAAAGAGAAGATTGTATCCTCTTCCGTGTCATACCACCAGTCAGAAAGAGGGGATTGTATCCTTTTCCGTGTTATACCACCAGTCAGAGAAAGGGGATTGTATCCTCTTCCGTGTTGTACCACCAGTCAGAGTGAGGGGATTGTATCGTCTTCCGTGTCATACCACCAGTCAGAAAGAGGGGATTGAATCCTTTTCCGTGTTATACCACCAATCAGAGAAAGGGGATTGTATCCTCTGCCGCGTTGTACCACCAGTCAGAGTGAGGGGATTGTATCGTAAGAGGGGATTGTATCCTCTTCCGTGTCATACAACCAGTACGAGAAAGGGGATTGTATCCTCTTCCGTGTCATACCACCAGTACGAGAAAGGGGATTTTATCCTCTTCCGTGTCATACCGCCAGTCAGAAAGAGTCGATTGTATCCTCTTCCGTGTCATACCACCAGTACGAGAAATGGGATTGCATCCTCTTCCGTGTCATACTTCCGGTCAGAAAAAATGGATTGAAATGCAGTTTTCCGTGCACTACAAAGAACTCAATCCCTCATGTGCGATAGCTAACAACATTTCTAACATTGAAATAGTTGATGTTGGTGTAACTTTAGTGGAACACGCGGCATAATTTGTGACCAATGCGAGCCATCACATCTATCAAGAAGGTGCCTGTGCGTTCAACTCAGCTTCCTTCCTTTCTGGTAACGTTTTCCCATTCGTATCCTAATAATCAATTCACTGGTTTTACCACATGGCAGCTTCTAATTGACTGTTGTGAACGCCCAGCTAATCGAGGACTGCCACTTGGTGAAACGCTGTCCTCGCAGTCACCAACTACCTCTTATGAATAGACTCTGATGAAAAGCGGTCCCCACGGCCTATACAACTAGGCCTGCAGTCCATGTTCTGTCCAAAATTCAACCGTTTGTAGCTCAACAGACGAAGCAGCTCGTTTTGCGTTCAAATAGGCTTAGTTTCTTTCCACCTTTTCCCGGACCGTCCTCAAACTAAAGAAGCAGGCCTTCCTGCATACAACCAGCCTAGAACTGGTGTTACTCCAATTCACCATCTGTAGCCAACTAAAGAACCGGATGTTTCTGCGTTCAACTAGGCCTAGTTAATTTCCCGCCCCATTCAATAACCGTTTTCAAACTAAGAACCCAGCACGCCCCCTGTATCCAACTAGGCCTCGTTCGTGTTCCGTTTAATTCACACTTTGTAACCCAATTAAAGAATTTATCTTTATGTGTTCAACCAGGCCTATTTCATATTCCTGCTCTATTCTCCCTTGACGCTCTAACCCAAGTGTTGGCAGCACCTCTGAGGGACTTCCCTGATTTCGTCTTCCCTTGCACGAGATTGCGTTAACTTTTAAAACATTCCCGACCCACCAGCTCAGCGATATAATTCTTATTATTGTTTATACGGCGATAAAGTTGCTAAAGTTTGTCCGCGCTGTAAACTTTGTGCCCCGAGTTCCCTTTGTGAACTGCGGACCAGAGATACTGGTCGGGGACGCTCCTCACGCCGTCTGTGTTAAGGGACGCTGCGGACCAGAGATAATGGTCGGGGACGATCTTCTCGTTGTCTGCGTTGAGGGACACTCCAAACCAGAGATAACGGTCGGGATGGTCCCCACGCCGTCTGTGCCAAGGGACGTTCAGAATAAGGGATAATGGTCGGGGACGATTTTCTCGCCGTCTGCGTTAAGGGACGTTGCGTACCAGAGATAATGGTTGGGGATGCTCTCTTCACCATCTGTGATAAAGGGCGTTGCGGGCTGTGACAATCGTCTGGGACGGTCCCCGCACAGTGCGCGTTGAGGGTCGTTGAGGGCTGAGATAATCGTCGGGGTTGGTCCCCGCAGTGTGCGTTGAAGGGTACTGCGACCAGTGATAATTGGTTCGGGGCAGCTTTTCATTTAGCGTCAGTATTTATACGCCCGTACACGGGCAGATGGCCCACGCTCTGCTCTACGTTAATTTTTGCTGTATCTTGACTACAATTCAATGCATCGCCTCCAGTAGCTTGCTCAGGCTGAGGGGCGTCTAGTAGCAGCTGGTCTAGGCTAAGTGGCGTCTAGTAGCACCTGGTCTAGGCTAAGTGGCGTCTAGTAGCACCTGGTCTAGGCTAAGTGGCGTCTAGTAGCACCTGGTCTAGGCCAAGTGACGTCTAGTAGCATTTGGTCTTGGCTCAGTGACGTCTAGTAATAACTGGTCTAGACTGAGTGACGTCTAGTAGCAGCTGGTCTAGGCCAAGTGACGTCTAGTAGCAGTTGGTCTTGGCTGAGTGACGTCTAGTAATAACTGGTCTAGACTGAGTGACGTCTAGTAGCTGCTGGTCTAGGCTGAGAGACGTCTAGTAGCAGCTGGTCTAGGCTGAGTCGCGTCTAGTAGCAGCTCGTCTAGGCTAAGTGACGTCCAGAAGCGGCTGGTCTAAGCTGAGTGACGTCTAGTAGCAGCTGATCTAGGCCAAATGACGTCTAGTAGCAACTGGTGTAGGCTGAGTGACGTCTAGTAGCAGTTGGTCTAGACTGAGTGACGTCTAGTAGCAGCTGCTCCAGGCTAAATGACGGCTAGCAGCACCTTATCCAAGCTGAGTGACGGCTTACTGCATGCACCTGTAGGACGTGTTTGGCTGTTGGACTTCTGCTGGCACCGTTTACTGCACCTTGTGTTAGACATTATACTATATCTAGATCAATTTATAAAATAATTTATTATCAATTTGAAGGAAGCATTTGAACCAAGCATATAGACTGAGTATCCTGTCCAACACTCACTGCTGCCAACTATTCAGTTTTTTTCCTACTCGTCAATGCTTTGCTGCTGTCAGGTCCATGCAGGCAGCAGCTGCCTATTGTCTGTCCGCACTGGCAGGGGCGTTGTTGTACCCGCCCCTGATGAAGTGAGGCTCCCCTCGCTGCGCTTTACGCCGCTGTCACGCCCTCGCTGCGCTTTACGCCGCTGTCACGCCCTTGCTGCACCTTACGCGCCTGCCACACCCTCGCTGCACTTTACGCCGCTGTCACGCCCTCGCTGCACCTTACGCGCCTGCCACACCCTCGCTGCGCTTTACGCCGCTGTCACGCCCTCGCTGCACCTTACGCGCCTGCCACACCCTAGCTGCGCTTTACGCCGCTGTCACGCCCTTGCTGCA
>SDVV010044727.1:0-10131 GCA_016164225.1 Gammarus roeselii
GTGATCGAATTGATCATTGCCATAGACCGACAGCTAATTATTGCCAGATATCACTAGAAACCTGCTAAAGGAGATCAAATTTACTACTGAAATACTCGTTCTGCATAAATAATACAAAATAAATCATCTATCATTACATAAATTGTGTTTATTTCACCTTCTTATGTAAAAATACCGGAAATCTCAAAAATCCATAATAATTTTTCCAGTACTGTATATATATATATATATATATATATACTGCCATACGTACACATACATACATATACATACATACATGCATACATACATACCTACATACATACCCATACATATATACATGAATAAAGAAGAAGTGAGGAGACGACATAAATTATACATACAATATTTGCATAACACCGAATATATATACTTCATGACCGATAGGAAATGATTAGATAATTGACAATAAAAAAAATCAATACTAGAGTACAACATGGGATGGATAGGATTTCACTATAGAGGATAATGCACAATAAAAGTTTATTTGACAATGATTGTATCACCAAAAATGGTACGGTCATTAGTAGAAATTCAATTAATTAAATTCGCATCAAGCTGTACTGTCAAAGCTGGAAAAATGATTAAATGGTGTCTCAATGTTGAGAGTTATTGTGGTGGTGGTTGGTTTCGGACATGCTCATGAACAGTACGCATTTTCTGGTTGCTGGTCGTATTCATTTAGCTTGTGTTTGTGGGCAAAGTTACCGTTTTGAATTGGTCAGTCAGTAGGTGTTCGATAAGCCTATTCTTGAAGGACGTGTTGGAATCAAGATTCTTAATGCTTATTGGGAGGTTGTTCCAGCATTTTGGTCCAGTGATCGAAAAAGCTCGACAGGCAGTTTCTGTTTTCCTGTGTTCAACGTGCAGAGTATCATTATTTCTATTGTTCTTTTCACCTCGAGAATATATGTGCCTTTGGCTGCCGGGTGAGTGCTTTTCCAGAAGATCACCACAGCAACAATATTTAAAATACTCAGCCCACCATTCACCCACAGCAACAATGTCAGCCTCTCAGTTTTCCTTGACATTCAACAACTCCTCAAAATACTCGGCCCACCCATCACCATTTTCCAACAACTGGCCATTTTCATCTTTCACCACTTCCTCCTTTCCGGTCTCTCCCTCTTCACCTCCTTCCAGAACATCTTTTTGTTCTCCTCAAAATTCTGGCACAACCCTCTGCCCCACCTGGCATCAGCGTCCCTTTTGGCTCTCCTCACCACTCGCTTCACCTTGTTTCTCCTCTCTTTGTAGCTTTCATGAGCCCCCTCAGACTTCGCCTGCAACCACTCCTCAAATGCTCGTCTTTTCTGTGCCACCGCCAGTTTGATCTCCTTGTTCTACCACTCGCAGCCTTTCCTCCTGTACCCTCCCACAGGGCGCGCACCACACACTGTCACGGGATGGCTTGCTACATGAACATACATTAGCCGTAATGATTTAGATCTATACCTTGGTGTGCCTTTGAGGCCACAAAACCCTCTTCCTCTAACTACTGTCTGCTTGTTTGTTTGGGTTCTTCCTTGTCAAATGAGAGTGTGTGTGCAGACATGTAACACCAAAATGTTTGATATTGACAGGCATATGTACCTATATTATTTTACATCAGGTAGATAGCTATTAACGATTACCAACTGTAAATAGCATATTGCATCCAAGTCAACTGATGGTGAATATTCACAGAAATTATAACTATTCTTATTTTTGACTTGAACCAAATCTTAAATAGGTTTATCACCATGAAAGGTATGGCCCCACAGATATCCCCTTGAATTCCTTCAAAGGGAGTCAATAGTAACCATGTATTTAGATATTACTAATAGAATAAATACCCAGCTAATAATCCCATAGGATAAATATAGATTGTCTACTCAACATTCAGCAATAATTATCCAACCACAATATCCTTCCACCTCACTACTTTAAATTAACCAATAGTCCCCACTAATGTCTTTGAGCAGAGCACATCTCGGCAACACATCCCTTAATGTCTTCCATTCTTCCTCCACATCTCTCAGGTCCTCTCCTCTCACATTGTCATATTCTTCCTTCAACGCCTGCTGGAACTCCTTGGCTCTACTTTTTACATTCAGTCCACTCACTTTCACTGCCTCTCTCCCTCCTCCCACTTGTTTGTTGCCCTTCCACTTCTGCTCCACTCTTAATCTACCTTCCACCAGCAGATGGTCAGACACTCTATATGGACAGCATGAATTCCCGTTACCTGACAGTTTATCTCAACAAACAGTTGGCCAACCCACCAGCCTTTGCAGCCACCACAGGAATATGATGGCGGAATCAGAGACTGGTATCTACACTGACGCCCAAGTCTATGTGTGTAGGGACAAACCTCAATACTCTGCTCTGCAAGACGTACTAGTTAGCTGGAACCAAAGCATCAAAATCAATACGACCTCTACAAAAGCGCAGCACAACACACTTATCCAGATTCAGTCCAAGGTTCCATGATCCTGCAACTGAGTCAACTGTATCCAACCCAGTTTGCAGTGACTGGACACCTTGAGTGGCAGACTCAGTGTCCTTGTGCAAGTATCTCAAGTACAACTTGTAGTCATCAGCAAATGCTTTGAACTTGCATGAGAGACCATTAGAGATGTGATTAATATAAATCAGGAACAACAGCAACCCAAGGCCAGAACTCTGGGGCACACCACTTGTCGCAGCAACTGGGCTGCTCACGCTGCCATTCACACAAACGGGTCATCACTGTGCCAGAGAGGAACGCAAAGATCCAGGCTAGCAAAATTACAAACGCCCAAGGATTCCAATTTGGACAGGAATAAAGCATGGCTCGCCATATCAAATGCATTAGTGAAGTCCCTGGCGGAGGAATTGGGGGTAGTGTTGTGTGAGTTTTGCTAGACTCAATTTGATGTGATATTGTGGCTTTGTTTGTGTTGCTGACAGTTGTGTGCAGTTGTTGACTGTCTTCATTGTTTTGTTTTCTTTGGACCAATTGAGCTGGCGCGCTGAGGTGTATTGCCTCCCATGCCTGCGTGCTCTGTTGGCAGGGCTGTTGGGGCTGTGGGGGGCTGCAAAGGTGAGATACAAACTCTGTAGTAGTGCATTGAGTTTATTGTTGTCATACCGTTCTAATTGTGATTTCCACTCGGCAACATTTTTTCTTTTATATTCTAGATTAGGCAGAGTAGTTATATTAAAGTGTTGGAAAGATGATTGAAATGTGACAGTGTCATGCTCATGCTATCATATTGATGAGCAGTGGTGTTAAGATATGCCAACACTGAGGACACATAAGGTGAGCTGGGAGTATAGTTGCAGTGTTTTCCTTCAGTGGTTTGGATATTAGCGTCGACCAGGGTACCTCCCCGCATTTTGGGCATACTTTCAAATAACTCAAAAAGTATGCGGCTGAGAAACTTCGCATTTACGGTGTGTAGAGCCACTATAATGATCATGAAGCACCGTAAGTTTCAACATTCTATCATCAACCAAAAAAAGTTATTTACATAAAACCGTGCAACGAGCTATGGCCCCCAATCAGGGATGACTTCCCGCGTGGAAGGGGGTGACTTCCCGCACCCCCCATTTATCAATAATTGAAACGTCAATTAAAAGTTTGGGAGTACCAATCGGAAGAGCATGAATATATTAGTATATATCAGTTGCTTAAAATGAAATTTTACGTCAAATATTACATCTGACAGGTCTTTTTTATGCTGGTCTTTTGCTGCAGTCATACTCAACTGTCGGAGGAGTTATTTTTTCTGATTTCAACCCAGGAAACAAAGTTTTTCTTCAATATCCTGAACTAATTATGACCCTTAAGTATTGGTAAATGAGCAAATATTATGGAAGAACAATCTTTTTAATAATATGATAGCTACAACAAGTAGAAAATTTATTTCTTCAATTCTATGGCAAACTTAATGCATTATCATGAATACAAGTCATGCTAGGTAAGGTTTTGTTATCTTGATATGCAAATATAATAAAAAATATTGTTCCTGGGTGTTAAACATAAGTTAACACGTAGGCCTAGACTTGTCACTATGTGTTATAAACATTGAGTGATTAAAAAATTAATTACGCATTTTAAAATTACTTTTCATTGAAGAAAAACAAAGATATTTAATAATAAAATAGGGGCGGGGAATCACCCCCGATTGTTTCTTCCCCTCGGGTGATTCCTAGCAGTTGTATATTTGTAGCTATATAACTACAGAAGTTTACATTTCTTCCCAAAATCCTTCATACACAACAAACTACAACATATTCAGAGTATCAACACCAAATTTGGCCCTAATCCAATCAAAACTAGCCACAGCATAAAAGTTTGTGGAGCCTCAATTTTTCCAAAACAAAATTATCAGAGACCTGATGAACACACCTTCACTTTGACAATTTTCCATACATACTGTGCACATGTCAAATTTCTAGAAGTAGCTGATTCTTAATGACAAAGACCTGCTCTTTCAAGTCCAGATTGCACAATGGGCAAAGGATTGAGAACATTACATGCATCACTGAATATTAAGAACCGAACCAGCAGTGCGCCTCAGAAGCTGAGATAGGCATATCTCAACCTTTGCATGCGCTTGCTGAGTATGTTAGTCAAGTTACGTGCGCAACTTTAAGATACTGGCAAATATATACACATCCGAGAGCTAAAGGTGCGTACGCTGCGCAATGGACTGCATAAATCATTTGTATAGAGTTTTAGATGATGGCACATAGATGCAAATGTCTTTCACCAACCAGGCGTCCTACTTAACGGAATGTAACATCTAGATGGTGCTCTTTATTTTTGAGTTATATAAATCATAATTACCAATCATTGCCAGTTCTTATTGAAAATTGCCATTACTAACAACACCGTTCACATCTCCCCATCATCAACTGACAACGCTGTCTGTTCCATGAATGTTGTAGCAAACTTGGTTACAAAACGTGTCTGACGTCAGTGTTTGTTTTCATCTATTGTAAGAATACAGTTATTTTAAATTGTCGTTCAAACCATGCAGGGTGTAATTTAATATTGCAGTTTAGCTATTGTTGCATTGATAGCAAACACTGATGCACTCCATCTTGACTAATAATGTGCATTGTATTGTGAATTGCAAATTTTTTATTCAGAAGGGTTGTTTGTCCATTGGTCCTCTTCACGCTGCTGGTGGTGGGTATGTTGACTGCCCCCAGGTCATGAGTGAAACTTTTGCTGATGCGTTTGCTTCCATTTTTGTTGTTGATGCTCCTCCTAATCCGGCTCCCAATCAGGTCTTCATGGAGGGATGCCTGATCCAGTTGTCACTCATGCTCAGGTGCTTAGCGTGATGTTGGCTCTAGATGCTTTGTCGGCAATGGGGCCCAATGGCTTACATCCAAAGCTTCTGAAGAGTTGTGCGGGTGCACTGTCGGGGCCTCTGTTAATTCTATTTCAGAGGTCATTACTTTGTGGAGTTCTTCCAGATTTGTAACTGGAGTCAATTGTGATCACCCTGTTCAAGGGTAAGTCGAGGTACAATCCTCTGAACTACCGCCCTGTCAGTCTGACCTCTGTGTGCTGCAAGAGTTTGGAAAAGATTATTGTTCCCGGTCTGATTGAGTTTCTTGAGAGTAATGAGATTCTC
Source organism: Gammarus roeselii (assembly GCA_016164225.1). Lineage (NCBI taxonomy): Eukaryota > Metazoa > Arthropoda > Malacostraca > Amphipoda > Gammaridae > Gammarus > Gammarus roeselii. Next base: position 5,634 of record SDVV010044727.1, read on the forward strand.
TCCCCTCACCAGTTTGGATTCCGGAAATTTTGGTCTACTGGAGATCAGCTTCTCTTGGCTTATTCAGATGTTTCAGACTGGGTGGATAATGGCTTTGTTGTGGATGTTGTGCTGCTTGATTTTTCAAAGGCATTCGATGTGGTTCCTCATGATGTGCTAATTCACAAGCTGAGGGAGGTGGGAGTTGGGCCAGTTTTGCTTGGCTAGATTAGTTTGTTTTTGGCTGGTCGTTCTCTGAGGGTTGCTGTTGGTGGGTGTTGTAGTGAGTCGAGAGAGGTGGTTAGTCGTGTGCCGCAGGGTTCTGTGCTGGGCCCTGTGCTATTTCTGATCTATATTAATCACATTACAAATGGAGTGCTATGTTTCTTTTAAGGCATTTGCTGACAACTACAAGCTGTACCTTCGGTACAAGAGGGTGCAGGAGTCTGCGGTTGCTGGTGTGTCAAGTCTGCAGTCGGATTTGGATACAGTTGGCGCGGTTGCCTCCTTTTGGAACTTGAGGCTGAACTCGGAGAAGTGTGTGGTGCTCGTGGGTTTGCCAAGTGGACTGATGAGAATCCGCTGGCTCAGTACTTCTAGAGTGTGATTCCATTGAAGTTTGTTCAATCCCACAGGACCTTGGTGTGGTGGTTGATGTAAAACTGAAATTCCACCATCATGTCAGAGAGGTGGTGGGTAAGGCTTCCGGATTGGCCAGCAGCCTGCTGAGATCCACCGTTTGCCGTAGTCCTCACTTCATGGTGTCCCTCTTTGTGATGAACATCAGGCCTCTCATGGATTATTGTTCGTCAGTGTGGAATGTGGGTTTTCTTGGGGATTTGAGATTGCTTGAGTCTGTGCAGAGGAGATGGACAAGAAATGTGGATGGTCTTGCTGAGTTGGATTACTTTTCCAGACTGAAGCAGCTTGGCCTATTTTCTATAAAAGGAAGGTTTCTCAAGGCAGACCTTATTAAATACTGGAGGATCATCTGCAGGTTGGATGGTGGCGCCGACCTTGGGGGTATTTTTTGGAAAGCTCCTGATGCAAGAACTTGGGGCCATCCCTATAAGCTTTTGATGCCAGCTCGTAATATGGACATCAAGAGGAGATTCTTTGGAGCACAATGTGTTCAGTTGTGGAACAGCCTCCCGAGTTCTGTGGTGGAGTCAGATTCCCTGGCTGCATTCAAGAGGTTGCTTGTGGAATTTTTGGGTGATGTTCTGTTTGAGTTTGTTTAGGGTGTTGGCGTCCTGGCTTTGGATTTGTCTGCTTTTTGCTATGATGCTGGAGTGGTGGGTTGTGGTGCGTGTTTGTGTGTGTGTGGGTGTGTTTGTGTGTGTTTCTGTGTGTTTGTGTCTGTCCTGATGTGTTGCTTCTTTGTGTGCTTTTTTGTTGTACAGTGTGCTGTTCTAGATTTTTTTTTTTTGTCATTCATGCGGATGGTTCATGTGATAGCCAATAGTGCGCACTAATTCCAGTTCCTATATTTGTGTTAACATTGCTGTTCTCAATAGCATGCTGGCGCGCATGACTGTGCTGGCCTCCCCCGGCTCTGCTGCCCCTCACTAGTGTTGGTCCTGCTGGAGGGGGCTGCAAAGGTAAGAGATGAAGGTAGGAGACCCACCATGATATGCAATATTGGTTTTTGTTAGTATCTCTTGGTAACTGCTGACGATCCAGACTGTTCGGTCAAAGAAATTACTAGTTCTTCAATGATGTCTTGGTGTCAGCTTGAATTAATATGCTATGGAGGAAACTGCATGCATGAAATTCTAGCAAGACAATTATTTTTAAAGATTTGTTTAGATGCAATGTACTGTCTCCACGTTTGATATTTGGAAAGGTGTCTTTACATGAGCTTCATCTCAAGTTTTATGTGTGCATCAAATATTTCTTATCAATGTTTGCGTGCTCTGCCTGTCAAATAGTGCAAACTGGGTGCCGCAAATTAGCTCAGGTGACCCTACTTTTCAACCAAGAGAAGTAAAAATAAATTCATATCAAATCACTTGCAGAGAAATACCCCCCACCCCAATGTTTACTTCTATGTGATTGTTCCCTGACAATATATGTTAGTATATTATCACAAGATTTTATTTCTATTTTTTCAAAAATCATTCCAATGCAACAAATGACAACATATTCCAGGTATCACAATCAAACTTAGCCACAATCAATCTGAAACACTTGTCACAGCATTACGTTTGAGAAATTTAGATATTTTCAAACCAAAATTCTCAGGGACCTGAACAACATACCTCCACTTTGGTGATTTTTCATAACTTCTGAGCAAGTTTCCAATTCTGACAAGTAGCCAATATTTACCTTCAAAGACGGGCTCTTTCAAGTCCTGTAGTCAAATAGTGACTATTTTGATGTTTTAATGTTCCATCTTACAAAATGGGGAAGCACGGAATCACCACAATTGATGCAAGTTAATAAGTGTCTGAGATCATCCAGTTTTTTCATGATAATTTGAAAGAGCAATCAATATTTAAGGGTACTTTTCTCCAAACAGACTGATAATGACCTTCAGCTAGCAGAATTTAACTGAATTTAGCTTGACAACCTAATATATAAGATTGATCCAGAAGTTGATAATGTAGCCGCTTACCTTTTCTTCATTTTTATAACCAGAGGATGAATAAAATAAAACTGAGTATAAGAGATACCTGAGTATCCACATGCTTAGCAAGTTTTCTTTCTATGTATTCGTAACTATTCTCGTTTAATTACTATTACCGATTAGGTTTGCTGGCAATACGAGGAAACTACACTAAGCTGACCACTTTGTTTTGATTTTGCTTCGTGGCTTAATAATAGATACTTTGAATATTTTGATAAGTGAGCATTCTTGCCGAATACCTTCGGTGAAGACAGTATCTGAACCCATAAAACATATTATAATGAGTTTTTAAGTTTGACGAAATGAACTTTATTAGGTCGCAATTACAAATGTAAAATTGCAGAAATATCACAAACCACTTTACCTGGACGGACGACATTCTATATTTCTTCATAAATTAGGGCGATTGGAAAGTTACGTTGATCTATCGATGTCATCAGGAAATAGGCCCAGCCAGTACAAATTTACATAGAACATTTAGGGTACATTATAGGTGGACTACATTCCGCGTCATTGAAACTCTGTTCACAATTTATAATATTAAAATAGAGTTCATTTATTAACGTATCAGTAATATAAAGCATCAAATATCATGCAATATATTTTTCTAGAGCCTATCGATAATTACCATATGAAGAAATGCTCACGATGGATGAGCATTTTAAAGAAGGTCATATTGCCATTCTGCATTTATGACATCGTACTTCAAATACTCGCGTTTGGTCACATACTGATTATTAACCGAACATTTTGTGTCTCCCTGTTTCAGAACATTTATGTCTTTCTGTTTCCGAACATTTTGTGTCTTTGTTTTCAGTAGCAAGTGAAAACATTTACATTGCTAATTATTATAATAAAGTAAATGGAAACTAAAAAGCTAACAGAGTGCGCACGACTGCTGGAAGAGTGAAGATTCCCGCGGACGACTTTTGAGGATGCCTCCAATTCTGGCGGACTGCTCGGTCTGCCTCGTCAGGATGAGCAGGAGCGTCTTTAAGGACCTTGCAGGAGTCCTTGTCTGCCGGCTCCGCTAGCTTGATTGCAGGCTCAACCAGGTCCTGGTGACTTTTCAGAGCCTGCGGCGGAAGGACGACAGTGGAGAGAACGGGCTCCTCGTCCCGAAGGTCTTTGTCCTCAAGGAGCAGCTGCGCACTGTCGCCGGTGAGTATGTGGAGATGAGAGAGGAGATCAGTAGGGCTTGGGAGGCCGTAGCGGAGGTGAGAGATGAGGTGTGTAAAGTCCAAGAGGACCTTGTTGGTAAGCGTGATTTAGAGAGCTTTGCTGCTGACCTCAGTAGAAACCTACGTTCTGATATGGAGAAGGCTAGTAAGAGCCTAGCGGAACAGACGAGGAAACTAGTAAAGTTAACGAGTTGCTGATTCATGCTTTGCAGCTGGACGGAGAGAAATCCCGGGAGAGTATTGACCGAAAGAATCTAGTTCGATCACGGGGGAATCTTGGTGGTCTTGCTCTGACTTCCTACCGTGACGTCCTGGGTAAGAGTCTGCAACGGCAGCATGCATCCACCCCTAAACCCACATCAGGGCTGCCGGTGCTGGATGTGAGCTCTCAATTCGCTTTCCCTACAAACCCAAACTCGGGATACCTACTTCCTGCCAGACCAAGAGGTCTTCGGCTGCCCGGAAACTGAAAACTGGGACTAAGCCGATACCTCGGACCAAGACATCCACGGGCCGAAACCGGACCCAGCCTCAACGGTGCGATGTAGATCCGGAAGGATTTTAGCAGGTCCAGAACCAGTTGAGACACTTGTCCTAGCTGACTCTATCATCCGACACCAGGCGGTTGAATTTTCTCATTGGTGAAAGGCGAAGAGACGGGTTGTTTGCAAACCCGGTGCCACGATTGAAAAGACTAGAGGTGCCCTTG
>SDVV010044728.1:0-10131 GCA_016164225.1 Gammarus roeselii
CTCTAGGACTTGATGATAAACGTCTAAAAATCCGGCCACTCATAGAAACCTGCCTCGTCTATAGGACTTGATGATTAACGTCTAAAAATCCGGCCACTCATAGAAACCTGCCTCGTCTCTAGGACTTGATGATAAACGTCTAAAAATCCGGCCACTCATAGAAACCTGCCTCGTCTATAGGACTTGATGATAAACGTCTAAAAATCCGGCCACTCATAGAAACCTGCCTCGTCTATAGGACTTGATGATAAACGTCTAAAAATCCGGCCACTCATAGAAACCTGCCTCGTCTATAGGACTTGATGATTAACGTCTAAAAATAGGCTTCCATCCTAATTACTGCTTACCACAAGCAAAATGCTCTTCATCACCTCATATTCTGCTCATCCATTCCACCCTTTCCAACAAAAGCAGTTCCTCCTGTCAGCGTCCGTTGAATAAATAATGTCCGCTAGTGGCCTCAGCCTTGCTGCCCACAGCAGCCAAGAAAAGTGACTCGGCTGATGAATTGCTGTTGCCTGTTGAAACAAATCTACTATTTGTTCACACTTGTTCGCCAATATTACTAGCCACGGGAAACTCTGTCACCGGCAGGAAGGAGTTCATTGTGATGGAGTTCTAATATGTTACCGGTTGGCCAGTTGGCGACGTGGCTTCCTCTGCTACCGTGTATAGTTACTGTGCAAGAGTAGTCCATCAACTTCCTGATGATTTACAAATAACAGAAGCGCTGTTCATTACTTGGTTCTGTTCTTTTTGTCATAATAGTAAGGGATAAGATTTTTTTCTAACAAGATAAGTAAAGTCATAATTTTACAATATTTTTATGTTCGGCACAGAAATTTATTAACATAAGCTTTATCTTATTAACATAAGATTATGAAAATAGATTTTTCTTAAAGGGACACTGTCCTGTCAATGAAATACTACTTTGTTTGATCTGGTTAGTGTTCATGATTACATATGTCAATTTACGCTCATTAATTTCATACCATCAAAAATTACCCGACCAAAAACGATTTTTAAATTTACCTGTGTCTGATTTAACATTTTATTTGCACAAACTTTCCTTGCATTTGTTCGGAATACTAATATTTTTAAACAAGATATCAAGAAGCGATCGCCGGAGCAATCAGGCGCCCTACAGCGAGCAACAATAATTCTTATTTAAATCAACAGCACAGATCATTTTGAACATTAGTTCACAACATCTAAAAGTCGCCTGAACATTACATATATTACCCATGTGCGCGATAAATCTCCGAGTGCACGGATTTCGTGAGAATAAAATGACCGGTCATAGTAATACCTATATTAGACGTGTACAATGTTCGCTGTAAAATAGCCCATTCCTCCCTCGGAGGAGCGTTGGAGTTCATAGCTTTCCTTATTTCGTTCTGTTCAATAAGGGTTCATGTCTTATGATGTGTTAGCTTATGGAAAATATACATTCTAACTCATTTGTCGTAGCTTCCTTAGCCCTCAAGTCTTCGTCAGACCAAAGAGAATAAATTCAATCCAACCTTTGATTTCTTAGAAAATATTTATTGTTTAGATATTGATTAGCTTTTCTAGCCTCTAAGAGACGAATATTTCAAACTGTTTCGTATTTTATGAATGAAACGGGTTGCAACATGAATGAGACGAGGGTGGCTCACGATTGACCCACCCACCAAGACTCAGACACTCATTATTACCCACTAGCAGCTACGCACTAGCTAACTCAGCGTGGAGAGCTAGTATTAGTCACGTGCGCACTGGCAGTCATCAAAGCTCCAATGCCTCACCAAAATATGTTTTTGCTTGTTTCAATTTTGTTATGTGTAACCTCTCGAAGTCAACTTCAGGAGGTGATATCTCAAAACCGTTTGCCCAACCGTCCTCATAATGTTGTTGTATTACTATGTCCCATACATCTACACCATGTCATTTGTCTTAGCGAGACATTCGTGAGGCTTCCTTTTCCTTTATTGTACCCTTTTCTACGGATACAAAATTACCACAAAATTTAGATGGGGCCGAATGTAGTGCCTCATAAACTAGTATTATTTTGCTGCACACCAACAAAGTTTCTTCACCTGCTGTACATGTACAGTCGCCAGAAATATTTCAAAAGTATGAAGTTCAAAAATTTTCAACATAATAAATATTGAAGTTTAACTAATATTAATTTCTCTATGTATGTTTATCTTTGTCGTATAAAAGAAACTTATGCGAGAAAAATTAAATAGAAAATATTTGATAATTTTGTCCTGAGAAATGTGCGACGATAGTGAATACTTTTTGATCCCTTATCTGAAGCCAGCTGTCCATTGCAGCTTGTAGCTACGGAATTTTTAAAGATTAAAACCACATTAGAACGAATTAACGCAAAATTAAAAATATTATATATGCTAGTTATTACAGACGTATTTTAAGTTCTTTTCAGAAATAGTTTTGTCGTAACAAAATATTCCAAAACTGACAAAAAAATTAGCCAAACTTCGGCTTATATGATTATCTGGCGACCGAACTGTGCCTAAAAATAAGTACGGGAAAACGTGTACAGTCTGATTAAGTTCAACATACAGTAGCACTGTACAGAAAGCCACCGTTTTGCTACTGTACAGTAGCAAAACAAAATTCGTTTATGATTAAGGATTAAGAGAAATCTCCAATGATCATTTTGCGCTCGACATCTGAACTAATTGGGAATTTAATTGATATCATCAATAACGGAGGGTTGGCCAGAAACAATACCGTAAGAAAGTTTCATATGATGTTAAATTCCACGTAGGAAAAGTCTGGTTTGTTTCTTCGATTATAGACGAACTATAAACGAATTTTGTTTCGCTTCTGTACCTATCTCCAGGCGTGTGCCCAGAAGGAGAGGGTGGGGAGGCTGTAATCTAGTTGCAGGATGTGTCCAATCTCTAACTACCACTATTTGTCGCGGCGCTCTTTAACGCTATTTATAAGACACATATTCACCCAAGGTTTTCCTGATTATCTTCGTAAATATCACAACATTATCCAGTGAACCGAACCCTTGAAACGTGGGTGGATTGTTCAGTGGTGGTAACAAAAAGCGGGCAATTATGTTGCATCCTTTATTGAAATGATTTCAAGGAAAGGACAATTAAATTTTGTTCGTAAACTTAAATCGTCCTGCAGCGATTCCACTTAGATTTGTGTCTCATTAACTTCGCTTCAAGCCCAATGAACCAGCTGTCTCATTAACTTCGCTTCAAGCCCAATGAACCAGCTGTCTCATTAACTTCGCTTCAAGCCCAATGAACCAGCTGTCTCATTAACTTCGCTTCAAGCCCAATGAACCAGCTGTCTTTACAGACACTTGGGTATTGCTAGCCCAAAAGTTACACTTGTTTAACGGCATCTAGTAGGACATTTAGTATATGAACTGATACCTTGCGCGATATCAAGTCTCAGGAACCAATAATACATTGCGTTATTGAACAGATATTGTCATTATTGAGTGCAACGGTTATGATACAAGCGTGCATGGAAGTTATTTGATTATGAGCTAATCTAATGTAGCATGAAGAATCCTTATTTATTCTGATTGTTTTAGTTTTAATGATCATGTTGTAGGTTGAGGCAATATTTTAACAATGAATGATGATCGTGCGTTAAAATGGTCGTGCACTTCACACGCGTAATGCATTGATGTTCATCATTGGTGGTGGCCTTCTGGCAGTCTTTGACGGGAATAAAACTTTACGATATTGCAAACAATAGTTCCAACGGGACTGGAGGTCCACAAATTGATGCCATCTAGACTCATCAAACAGCCGACCGACATTACAGTTGCTAAAATACTGATGCCCTACAATTAGAGACAAAAAATTGCATATTGTTCAACAATATTCTAATTGGGAGTCGTGACTTTGTTAAATAAAACGCTAGAATTTGACTTTTAATAATTATTGAAAGCGATGCAGTTTGAAAGTATTTTGTTCAATAGCCTGTATGCGGGAAATATCTTGAGTAATGCAGGTACAGTCGCAATAATAGCTGGTATGCGGGAAATATCTTGAGTAATGCAGGTACAGTCGCAAAAATAGCTGGTATACGGGAAGGATTTTGAGCAATGCAAGGACAGTCGCCATAATAGCTGGTACGCGGGAAGGATTTTGAGCAATGCAGGTACAGTCGCAATAATGGCTGGTGTGCTGTAAGGATTTTGAGCAATGCAAGTACAGTCGCAAAAATAGCTGGTATGCGGGAAGGATTTTGAACAATGCAGGTACAGTCGCAATAGTAGCTGGTATGCAGGAAGGATTTTGAGCAACGCAGGTACAGTCGCAATAATAGCTGGCATGCAGGAAAGGACATGTGGACATCTCAGTTCAACCTCAAACGAGAACTCTCCTGCGCATTTATTTATTTCTAACCTTAATTTGACCATGCAAGCCATACCATGGATTAGAGCTGTCTCAAAATGGTGGCCTAGTCGGCATCTCAGCGGATGCACACCATGAGTCGCTCAAACAGATTGTTTGGTAGCCAATACATGTTCCTACGAGATTTTATACGTTTCTAGGAATCTGGGTTCTGTTGTTAGGTCGCACAATACTATTCCTTGAAAGTCTGGTACAAAGTGATGCATCTTTGCTATATTGTTGTTTCCCCGCCAATGATTCAGGTCTGGAACAGGGTGCTGCATCTCTGCTATATTGTTGTTTCCCCGCCAATGATTCAGCTCTGGAACAGGGTGCTGCATCTCTGTTATATTGTTGTTTCCCCGCCAATGATTCAGGTCTGGAACAGGGTGCTGCATCTCTGCTATATTGTTGTTTCCCCGCCAATGATTCAGCACTGGAACAGGGTGCTGCATCTCTGCTATATTGTTGTTTACCCGCCAATGATTCAGCTCTGGAACAGGGTGCTGCATCTCTGCTATATTGTTGTTTCCCCGCCAATGATTCAGCTCTTGAACAGGGTGCTGCATCTCTGCTATATTGTTGTTTCCCCGCCAATGATTCGTGTCATTGTCCTTAGCAGTCTGCCACCATGACCTACTGATTTTGTCCTTATTCGGACCATGCGTCATGTCGCTTCGAGGCAGTCGTGCTCGATGTATAACTTCCTACGCAGTCTGGTCCGCTTACTTTTATCCAGTCTTTTTTTCAGATGGATTTTTATTTGCTGGCAATGCCATTCTCTTAACTATGGAGTCAATTGCTTACGCCTGATCTTGACCGGCTACTTTCCTATTTTTTTATCTTTTTTTTTATCTCAATTCGACTCAAAAATCCGGTATTTGTGTCGACTTCGGATCTTGTTCGTACCCGTCTATAATAACAGTTAAAATTAAAATTTAAAACCTTCTACTACATAGACGATAATTTAGACTATATAAGAAAAACACATTTGTTTAGACAATATAGCAATATAATTTGGTATCCTATAGCAAATCATTTCCCATATTTTCTCCCTTTATATTGATCTAAATGTCGTCTAAACTCTCTGAACATTTAAATAGAGGCCCCGCCCGAGTGGCTGATCTGTATAGCTATTTATCTCGGCTAATATTCAAGCTGTCATCTCATACATCAGACTCGCTTGTCTTTGCCTCTCCTCGCAAACTGCGGCCCCAGAGATGGTGTAATGACCAGCCCGAGAGGAAGAGCTATGAACTGCGGCGCTAGAAAGGGTGTAATGACCAGCCCGAGAAGAAGAGCCATGAACTGCGGCGCTAGAGAGGGTGTAATGACCAGCCCGAGAGGGAGAGCTATGAACTGCGGCGCTAGAGAGGGTGTAATGACCAGCCCGAGAAGAAGAGTCATGAACTGCGGCGCTAGAGAGGGTGAAATGACCAGCCCGAGAGGGAGAGCTATGAACTGCGGCGCTAGAGAGGGTGTAATGACCAGCCCGAGAAGAAGGGTCATGAACTGCGGCGCTAGAGAGGGTGTAATGACCAGCCCGAGAGGGAGAGCTATGAACTGCGGCGGTAGAGAGGGTGTATTGACCAGCCCGAGAGGAAGAGCTATTTGCACTCATACTAAAAGGCTGACGCCTTTGGCAAGTCGATTTTTTTTCCATCCTATCAACTTCAACAAATATATGCTATAGTCAATTTTAAGCTTTCACGCAGGTGTACACTCAAGAAGAAGTAATTTAGAAAAAAAGGATACTTAGACACTTCTACACTTCTATCCAATAGGAATAGCTTTTGAAAATACAGTAACGTAATTTAGAGTTATACCTTCAAGCTAATGACGTGTCCAGCCATCATCTTAACAACTCTTAAGGTTGTTTGCCTGTTAGATTGATCATCTCTTCCGCTTGCATCGGTGTTGATACGCTCTTGAAGAATACATGATGAATTAGCTTGGTTATAACTCGGTAACAAATCAGCACGTAACCTCGATCGTTTCCTCCCCCCCCCCTCCCTACACAGCACTGACTCCAGTTCCTAAATCATTGCCAGTATTGTCAGTTTATATTAACCAGCGATGCGTCCCTCTCTCTCACCTCTTGGTAGCGAGTATGCCTGGTCTTGGAGTACTTTGGAGAATTTTTCGTTGGCATGGGCCGTTAACTTCATGCCTCAAAGGGCATCCACGGTCTTGGCTGTAGGGGCTACCACCTTTTCGCCTGAATGGCCCTACCTTTTCACGTGTATGGGTTTCACCTTTTCGCCTTGATGAGCCTCCATCTTTCTCCGGTAAAGGTTTTCACCTTCTCGCCTATAAGGCTCTTAACCTTTTCGTCTGCATAGATTTTCCTTTTTCGTCTGTAAGGCTGCCACTGTTCCGCCTGTAAAGCTTCACACTTTTTCACCAGTTAGGCCCTGCCCTCCATGTTTTCATCTGTAGAGCCTCCACATTTTTGCCTGTAAGGGGTTTCTTCACCATTGTTCATGTAAAGACCAACAACTTTTTCCGTTGTTAGACCATCCACCTTATCGCCTGTAAGGGCTTCGGCAATCTCGTTTATAAGGGCCTCCACCTATCTCTCGATGAGGTTCCACCTTTTCACTAAACCTACCACCATCTCATCGCCAGGAAGGGCTTCCACCGTTTTGCCTGTATTAGTCTACCATTTCTCCTGGCCCTTGGCATTTTTGCCTGTAAGACCCTCCACACTTTTTATCGGCTCTCGATCTTTTCACCTCTACTTTTTCGCCTGTATGGGCCTACACCTTCACTCTGGGATCTCCACCCTTTTGCATGTTAGGGCCTCCACCTTTTCGTTTGTTAGGGCCTCCACTTTCCTCTTCACCGTGCACCTTTTCGGATGTAAGGGCCTCCACTTTCCTCTTGGACTTCCACCTTTTCGGATGTAAGGGCCTCCACTTCCCTCTTGGACTTCCACCTTTTCGGATGTAAGGGCCTCCACTTTCCTCTTGGACTTCCACCTTTTCGGATGTAAGGGCCTCCACTTTCCTCTTGGACTTCCATCTTTTCGGGTGTAAGGGCCTCCACTTTCCTCTTGGACTTCCACCTTTTCGGGTGTAAGGGCCTCCACTTTCCTCTTGGACCTTCACCTTTTAGGGTGTAAGGGCTTCTATCTTCCTCTTGGACCTTCACCTTTCGGGTGTAAGGGCATCCACTTTCTTCTTGGACCTCCACCTCTTCGGGTGTAAGGGTCTCTACTTTCTTCTTGGACCTCCACCTTTATGGCTATAAGGGCCTTCACTTTCCTCTTGGCCCTCCACCTTTTCGCATGTGAGGGCCTCCACCTTTTCGGCTGTAATGGCCACCACCTTCTTGTCTGTGCGGCTTCAACCTTTCGTGCTGCTCTCCTCTTTTTGTTAGTAATTGCTTCCACCTTTTCGCGTGTAAGGGCCACGATTGAGCACCGGTACAGGGCACATCTACCAGCCTCTCCAAAACTCACCTACCAGCCTCTCCAATACTCACCAACCCGCCTCTCCGATACTCGCCAGGAGTGCACTTGTCGGATGCCGGCGTTATCGCCGTTCGCTCACCGATAATTAGTTAATAATCGCCTTTGAGAATTGCCTGCGATATGATCAGAAATTCTTCGCCTCTAATTGGTGCTACATTAAACGCTCGGTCTGCTTAGGACGTCAATAATTTTGTTTGTGTTATCAAACCGCAATCGGGTAAAGAAAACGATTGTTGCTTCTTGGGATAGTACACTTGTGTATAATTAAATGATGCAATTTATGCTGTAATTCCGGGGTCTTTAATTCGACTCTCAACAAGAAACAGAAAACGCATAATTTAGAAATGTATGATCTGTAGTTATTCATCTGCGTAGTATATGAGTATATGAAGCAGCCATTCTATATCAAAATCATTTGTCTTCTGCACCTTTAGGCGCTAGACAGGGTGTAATAACCACCGGGAAGGGAAAGGCTGTTTGATCTACATGGTTGCAGATGCAAAAAAAAATCTAAGTGATATTTTTATTTATAAATACATAGTTGACATCGTTTTATTTCTCTTCCGTGAAGCGTTGTTCGCTTCAGTTGAGGGTTGTTAAAATTACATCTTAAAATCAATTTCCTCACCACAGTTTTATTAAAAGGGTCTTTCAGAATTCTTTGAACTAACTGCAAAATAAGGTTGAGCTAGGTAAAATAAACGCATTTTAATCTATGGAGGCGTGTTCGAAAATGCTCAACTCAAATGTTACGAAGACTTAAAAGTTACAGCGTCCCGGTGGTATATTACAAATCGAAGTCCGAAAATGTTTCTTATTATGAAGGAGTAAATGAGTTGGAAGTTAGGTTAGGTATTTACAATAGCTTTTCTTCGTAGTTCCGCCCGTCAGCTGCGAGGCCTGCTTGGAAGCGCCGCCGCTTCTTCTTTCGCTGTGAAGTGCAGTTCTCTGCCGACCAGAAAATTAGACACCAAGTTTAAACTTTTGACTCATTCGTACTTTTAAATTGTAAGTCATCGTAACTTTTTAAATTAGAATTTTCGGACGCGCCTCCATACAGTTGAATGTGTTCATTCTACCTTACCTTCCTTTGTATTAAAGTTTGCTCAAAGAATTCTGCAACACCCGATATTGTGTGAATAACTTGCAAAACAGTGGCCCATTCAGCTGTTGTGGAGTATAAATAAGCATGCATTGATTTCGCGATGCTGGTAAAGACTGGGAGGAGGGAAATGGATTAAGAACATCTGGAAGGCCTACTGACCACCTCAAAATAAATTCTGAGATGATCATTAGACGATGGTCTCTGTGCATCCAACTTTCTCATTCAATGTTTATCCCTCTTTATAATAGCTAAAAATGTCATATTATAAAATATGCTAGCAATTTTCTTGAAAACTGTTAAAAATAAAGTGAATATGTATCATTGGAACCTAAATGAGCCTTCAAGTGGGTATAAATCGTCGAAAACTATTCAGAAAACCTATTTCTAAATAGACTGTAGGGTATGGAGTCAATTCACCATTATCAGGCTTCGCCCATGCCTCTCACGCGAACGAACATATTATTTCTGCTTACTCCTGAAATAAAAAATATCAGCTTTATTAATACTTGAGACCATTCCAATCGATTCGTGAAATTAACATATGGGTGGTCAAGGGGCCTTTATGAATGAAATAAATGTTTTTTATTCATTCCATGAGTAAAGATGACGCTTCCTTTAGAACAGAACGTTCTGAATTTCAATTGTATTATTTACTGTGGGTGAATAACCTTTCCCTCTCAATTGAAGTTCTATGCCAGTACATTCCTGGAATGGACCAATTCTAGGACCAATTGCCGCTCCACTCGAAGTAACGACAAAAGATACGTTACTGTACCTGGAGTAATTAACGGGATCCGGAAGCGCCGTCACTACGCATGCATGAATACATTACCCTGCCGTCACTTCACCCTGAGGCTCCTACTCGCTTCTGCTCTGCCGTCACTTCACGCTGAGGCTCCTACTTGCTCCTGCTCGGCCGTCACTTCACGCTGAGGCTCCTACTCGCTTCAGCTCTGCCGTCACTTCACGCTGAGGCTCCTTCTCGCTTCAGCTCTGCCGCCACTTCACGCTGAGGCTCCTTCTCGCTTCAGCTCTGCCGTCACTTCACGCTGAGGCTCCTTCTCGCTTCAGCTCTGCCGTCACTTCACGCTGAGGCTCCTACTCGCTTCAGCTCTGCCGTCACTTTACGCTAAGGCTCCTACTTGTTCCAGCTCTGCCGTCACTTTACG
>SDVV010044729.1:0-10131 GCA_016164225.1 Gammarus roeselii
AATTATTCGATTGGATGTGTGACTATTGTAGAGCAAGATTTGTTGACACTTTGAATTAGATCCACTTCATAAAAAAAAATCAAGAAAATAATGGAATATTTGTATGCATGTACAACTGCAATTATATAGCTAGCTACCTATATTATCAGTTTGGATGCCCAACCCCTAAAAGTGAAATTACTATGAGTATCTTTGACCGAGGTGTTTCCCTGCGGTCGGCAACACAGGGTGACTAAATTTTGGAAATGTAATCAATTGACTCCGAGACTTGAAAAAAATGTCTTTGTTAGAAGTATCAGCAACTCGTAGAAATTTGATACGCACACAGAATTTATGATAAATAGCTGTAGTGAAGGTGTGTTTTTCAGGTCCCCAATAATTATTGTTTGGAAAATTCAGGATTCAGCAAACTTTGATGCTGTGACTGGAGTTTCCACTGGATTAGAGCCAAATATGGTAGTGATAATCAGAATATGTTTTAGTTTGTTGCTTATGAACAATTTAGGAAAAATATATTAACTTTTGTAGATATATAGCTACAAATATATAACCGCTTGGAATCATCCCAGGTTTAAAAACAATAGGTGGTGATTCCCCGCACCTATTTTGTTGATAAATATCTTGTTTTTTTTTAAATGAAAAGTAATTAGCTGAGAGCAATTTTTTTATACATATGACATCTGGAAATAAATGACCCAAAATAATGACACCACAGGAAATTTCATAATGTGTAGCTAATTTTATAATGACCTAATGTTTATAACACATGGTGACAAGTCTAAGCCTAAAAGTTATCTCATGTTTTACAGCCAGGAATGATATTTTTTTCATCATATTTTCATATCAAGATAACAATACCTTACCTAGCATGCCTTGTATTCAGGTTAATGCAATTAGTTTGCTATAAAATTGAAGAAATATATTTTTTACTTGATTCGTGATATTATTGAAAAGATTTCTTTTTGTAATAATTTGCTCTCTAAACTGATACCTTACAGTCATAATCAATTCAAAATGTGAAGAAATGACTTCCAGTAAAAAGTTAGTTTGCTTTTATTGAAGGAAGACTATCTCCTGCAGTGAAATCGGAAAAAAAATCCCTTCAACAGTCAAGTATGACAGCAGCAAAAGACTAGCATCAAAAAGACCTCCCAGACATAATATTTTGCTCAACATTTCATTTCAAGCCACTGATATATAGCTACTAATATAAGCATGCTCTTCCTATTGGTACTCTCTAACTTTTAATTTGTTTCTTTTATTGATTTACGAGGTGTGTGGCAAATCAGCCTGTTTGCTACGAAGAATCATACCCGATCAGGGGCCATAGCAAGCCAAACAATTTTTATAGATGACTTTTTTTTGGTTGATGATAAAATGTTGAAACTTAAAGTGCTTCATGGTCATAATAGTAGCTACACACACCGTATAGCTACACATCCTGAACTAAGTATAATCCTGAAGTATCAGCAAATGAGCAAATATCACGAAAACAATTTCTCAATAATACAATTAAACAAGTAGTGAATGTATTTCTTCAATTCTATAGCAAACTAATTGCATTAACATGAACATGAGGCATGCTAGATAAGATATTATCTTAATACGAAAATATGATGAAAAAATATTGTTCCTGGGTGTTAAACATAAGTTAACACTTAGGTCTAGACTCGTTACCATGTGTTATAAACATTGAGTCATTATAAAATTAGTTGCCCATTTTTACATTTGTTGTGGTGTCATTATTTAAGGTCATTTACTTCCAGATGTCATTGAATATGTGAAGATTTGCATTTAATTAGTTTTTAATAAAGAAAAACAAAGATATATATCAACAAAATAGGTATGAGTAATCATGCCTCATTGTTTTTTCACCTGGGGTGATTCCCCGCAGTTGTTTATTTGTATAAAGCTATCTACAAAAGTTTACATTTCTTTTCAAAATCCTTCTTACACAACAAACTACAACATATTCTCAGATCAACACCAAATATGACTCTAATTCATTGAAAACTCTAGCCACAGCATCAAAATTTGCAGAAAGTCAATTTTTCCAAACCAAATTTATCAGGGATCTGAAAAACACACCTTCACTTTGGAGCATTTTCATAAACTCTGTTTGCATATCAAATTTCTACAAGTAGCTGATACTTACTAACAAAGACCTACTCTTTCTAGTTCTGTGGTCAAATGGTGACATTTAGAACGTTTTAGTGCCTAAAAGTGGGATGCAGGGAGTCATCCCGTGTTGCCAACTATGGGGAATAACCCGGTTGACGCTAGCTTTCAATCTTACTTTTCAGATGGACCAAATCAATTACCAGAACCTGATATAAATAGGAATAACTCAAAAATATTTGCAATTATTTTAGGAAGATATTATTGAAGTACTAAAGTATCTCCAAACACAGTTGATAAACTATCATTTACTTTGCTTCCTCTTTTTTGTCAGATTAAGCACATGCCCTAAATGTCATGATTTGCAAGTGGTAACAGCAGAAATGTAGCCTAACAAGTATGGAATACTCATAAGTGGAAGGTAGTTTTTATATTCATGCTATCTTGACCAATAGTAATTAATATCATGTCAAGAAATTTTGTTGCGTAGCTATCAGAACAATAAATAGTTAGCTGTCTCCAATAGCTAAACAAGCATACTCGCCACGTAACTGTGAATCCGCAATCCCCTACTTACTAATCGGCATTCTCATAGCGCAACAGTCAAAACAGACAAGGGGGGAAAACTAGCTTGGGGTATCTTTAATGACAAGGATCGCAATGCAATTGCGCTGGGATATAACCTTTTCTTTCTCTGTACGCATCAACCCGATGACTTGACTAAATATTTTTGAAACATTCCAATACAAAATATTGAAATAACATATGCGGCTACCTTCAACAGTATAATTTCCTTTGTCCACACATCATGATATACACAGTGCCACATTAAGAGTAGAATACTGCTGCCATCTGGCTATCGCAACAAAAACAATCGATTCAGCGTTTTCTATAAATTCAATGAGACGTTTTCGAGGTAAACTATCATATAAAAAACAACTTGAAATTTACTATTGTTATTCAAATAACAATGTCGCTGTTTTCAAATTGTTTGCACAGTTATCGAACACATACAATTTCTTCGCGCACTCATCTGAGAGAAAGACAATAGAGATAATTATTTTTCTGTTTCTGTACCATAGTCAAGTTCAGCAGTATATCAGCATACGAATGTGAAATTCGCCTCACCAGAAACTTCAAAAATTAATTGACGTTACCAGTTACCAATGTTGATGAGTAATTATGTTCACTTTAAATCTGTAAATTAACCCTTGATACTCCAAAGGAGATTTAGATCATATATACCTGGTAGGAGTAGGTATGTCTAAATTATTGTCACTCATGCCTCTCTTGATGTGTTTGCATAAAGTTCTTTCAATTTGAAACTCGAACAAATTGCTAAAATATTTTGTTATCGTACAGCGTTTATTTATTACTGCTAGAAAGAAACCTGACAGTGATCTATAATGACACCTTTCGTCGACAAGGACAGGCCTCGTGCTCGAAGTCAGCGGGTAAAGAATTTGCTGAGAACGCATCGCATCACATGAAAGTACAATTTCGTAAAGTGGCAGAGAGCCTCGTGACCAGAGAAATAGCGTCTAAAAATAAAATCATTGCTGCAATCTGCAATAGCTGTGCGTTTCCTGTGTCGTCAATGTTATGATAGTTATTAGGAATACTTTACCCACTAGTATGTGAGTGTTAGGCATATAAAATGTTCATTTATAATGCGTTCTGCGATTTGAAGTGTCTGCAATTGCCTGTCGGATTACTCAAATTTCTACTAGATTAAGTTAAGTGTATCAAAAGTACGACTATGCTCTTAGAGTCCTGCACTGAAATTCTTTTATTATTGTTATTATTGGTGTTATTATTATCATAACTATTACCCAAGCAGTGTATATATGTACTTTTGTAGGACGTCTCATAACAGTGCTAGAGCTTTCATTCAACATTACCAGGTTAGGTATCTTAGTAAAGCTACCTTGGGATGATCACTATTCAACAGGAGCGCCTTATTATTGCAACCACTCTTTCAAATCACAATCACTGCCATATGCATTCATTCCAAATCACTCTGTTGCATCATAACGGCGTACCTGTTGATTGGTGAAGGGAGGTGGGCTATCACTGAATCGAACACAGGCGAAGTCCCACTATTATGCCCTATCGCCGCCGAAAGCCGCCCCAACAGAAAGCGCTCTTTACGTGCCTTTGAGAACAAGTCACAGCGACTGAAGCACCTGCTATCGAAAGTAAATAATTTCTCCGTAGTGTAACGTTTAGTCTTCTTACTATTAAAAAGCGCAAAATCCCGTGTCAAATAGTTGTATGTGTTTCAATAGGTCTAATTAGCATACAATTAAGAATAATTAGTTAAGTGAACCCCAAACAATGCATTATGTACTACAGATACCAGAAATGAGATATTTTGCGTTTTGTTTTCGATATACATGCATGGTGATTAGACTTTTCATGTATTTAAATACTTATAACTGTTTCATATAGACCTAAAAGCAACAGCCATGTGAATATACTTCCTACGATCATACAATTTTCATCCAGAGATGTCTTAAACAGAACACAAAAACGACATTTTCTGGTGTCTATTGATCATATATTTAATTAAGGGGGGTTCCCTTACTCATATGTCTATTTTTTTTTTGTTAATTTGACTTGTTAAAACACAAACAACTATTTGACATGTTATTTTTACGTGTTTTAATTGTAGGAACATTAAACGCTTCATTACAAAGCAAATATTCACCTTCAGCAGCAACTAGTTCAGTCGCTATGACGTCTCTCAAATGCACCTATAGAGTGCTTTCGGCGGCAATAGGGCATAATAGTCGTGATGTCGCCTGCGTTCGATTCTGTGAAAGCCCACCTCCCTTCATGTTCCACCACCGCTAGATCCAAAGACATTATTTTTTGTCGTTATTTTATTTTGTGGTTACTCATTTTTAAGATCAAAATGACTAGCTGTTTTATCGAAGAAGGGCTTGACATCCCCGGCTGATAAACACCCTGTGCCTGTTCTTATCTCGATGATGATGGCGATGATGAAATAGGGATGAACCTCTCGATGAGGGGTTTGACCGCTATGTCGGTGTTACCAGAGGGTATCATAGGCAGGGTAAACTAACACCAACGGGTAGACCGAATAATTTATGACATGACGTCAGAATCACGTGGTCGGACGTCATGGCCCCGCCCTACCTGCCCGTGACGTCATTGGAGCCATACAGCTAATATTGGCATATCCAGTCTAGTCATTTTAAGCTCAACATTTTTGAGTTTCAAGTATTCTTTTTTATTCTATATATTTAAGTAAGCCATCATCCTCAAGAAGAGATCTTCGATATTTTATATTGGTCACATGTTTTGAGCAAACACAAACTAATTGCTCAGAACAAAGCAGTTTATAAAGGTAAAAAAATACTGTTCTTCCGCAAATTGCTGAAATGACGAGCTGAAACTTTGTTTACTTTTTATTTGTGATTCTTGGGTAAATACTTTGATGTTTAACTTTTTGTACATCGGACAGCGGAGATTATGTAAATCTTTGGAGATCAGAGGTATTTTCTGACTAAATCCAGTATGACATCATTTTGCAATTACCGATTTTTATAACTATTTGCGCAATTTTAGTTCGAATCCCTCGAAGGCCTTTTTTTAAGCGATAGACAGAGTTAGCGCAAATATTTATATCTACAGCGGCAGGAGAAAACGGATATAATGTGATTTGTATGGGCGAGCGAACGTTCATGACACTACGAATTCCTGCTTCGCGTTCGCGCTCTACGGGGGATCCTATTATGACTCACGTTGAGGCTCCGGTGAAAAAGGGTTACCTCATATGCGGCAACCCTTTTGATGGGACAGCATCGGGCTTTAATATTCTTCTATTGTTTTATAAATGAGAAAGCAAGGTGTTTCTTAGGCCTGTTTCAAAAAAACTATCATCAAAATGAGCCGAGCACATTCGGGCGTTGTTTAAATTGAAGATATCCTGGCGACCTGTTGCAAGAAACCACTGTTTCCTCAAAGTCAGAGATTTAGGATACCTAAAAAATGAAACTTCAGAGTGAGTTCCTCGGTTCTTGCAATCAAATACTGAACAACACGGCATGATGAACTAGAGTTGCTTTAATTCACAAAGAAATGTTGGAACACCGAATGGCAGGTTGGCTCCAATGACACTAGCACAAGCGCTGATGCGGAGAATGCCATATGTAAAAATAATTGTAATGAAATTAGCAGCATAATTGGCAGCAGGTGATAATTTATCCGGTTTACCCTGTGTTGTTAGTGTACCCTGATCATTGATGTAAGAAGGTAGAGTGCTTGTAAAATGTTCAAGTTATTAAGAGTAAACAAAATAAAAACCTTTAAAACACAGAACACTTTTCACATGCTGGGGGGAGGGGAGGGAGGGAAATACCAATTTCAACGCAAAACCGCCTCATACAACCTGCGTAACCTCAAATAGAACATAAAAACCGAGGAGTTGGGAAATAAATTCAAATAATGAGAGAAATGGACAGGACAAGGGGTTATCTGACGGAACCACTAAACGTGATGCAAAATAATGAGAGAAAGGGACAGGACAAGAGGTTATCTGACGGAACAACTAAACGTGATGCAAAATAATGAGAGAAAGGAACAGGACAAGGGACGCTCTGACGGAACCACTGAACATGATTCAAAATAATGAGAGAAAGAGACAGAACAAGGGATGATCTTACGGAGCCACAAAACGTGACGCAAAACCAAAATAATAATTACAAATGAGAGCCAACGGGTCCATGGCTCCTTTGAAAAGTCTGTAAACAAAACTAGCTATGATATCAAGTAAGCCTATGCAGTCGGTTCTGACTTTTTGAGCGAAGATGGGGAGCGACAGTTGACCGGCCCGGGTGATTAGGTAGTTCAAAATCAGCTCCCTATCAGTGTATCAATAGAATTAGATAAGGAAGTCAATTGTCGCCATTGTTGTATAATGTTTACTCCGATTATTTCAATTACCAATTAGGTAGGGAGAAAGTAGGGTGTCGTGTTGCCAATTCTTGTGTTAATAATCGTAGCTATGCCGATGATATGGTGTTAAAAGCTCCAACTCTATCGACATTGCAGAAGCCTCTAGATATTTATAGTCATTATGCTCGACCCCATTATATTGTGTATAACACCTCATAAAATGTGTGTCGGTAGGTTAGACCAAAGGGCCCTAATCGTTACTTCGCGACTGATGGTAAGCTAGATGGTGTCACACTTGATTTTGTGGACGATTTTCAGTATCTATATCATATTGCTTCTGCAGATTGCACTGATAATAAGCTAAACAGACCAGGTGACAAAATGCCGTTGGTAACATGCTAAAACGGAAGTTTTCCTTTGCGTCAAAGGAAGCAAACATATAGTTTTTTAAATCATAATGTTACCCAATTTACTGCAATGCACTGTGGAGA
The DNA here is from genome assembly GCA_016164225.1 of Gammarus roeselii. Taxonomy (NCBI): domain Eukaryota; kingdom Metazoa; phylum Arthropoda; class Malacostraca; order Amphipoda; family Gammaridae; genus Gammarus; species Gammarus roeselii. Next base: position 7,533 of record SDVV010044729.1, read on the forward strand.
TATTTATTCCAATACAATATGAGAAAGCTGACAGTGAGCTAAAATAGCGCTTTTCGTAAACAGATGGAAGTCCCACGCTCGACGTCCGCGAGCAGGGTATTGCAGACAACGAAGTACTTTTTCGTGAAGCGGCACACAGCCTCACGACCAGAGTAATAGCTTCTAACAAAACAATCCTCATTGCAATCTGCACTAGCGATGCGCTCGATGTATCGTCAATGTTGGGACATTGGAAAGCAAAAATACTGTATACTATAGAAGGAAGATAATATGTATTCGTTAGGAATAAAACTATTCATAATGTGCTTCCTGTCCGTTGTGTATAAAATTATTATCTCTAAAGGGCTTCCTAATTTGACTCCTCTACATTACCCTGGCGGATTACTCATATTTTTATTTGATTAAGTTATGTTTAAATTGTACTGCTATGCCCTTGATGGGTTTCCCCCATCAACGTCAGCCACCCCTGCATCTCTCCATTCTCTTTTCTCCCTCTCATAGAAATAAAATTTTAGCAGAAGATGTTTCACTGATTCCCTTTCTTGGTTCCATCAGACTCCACATATATCTTCAATCCGTTCCACCAGCAGGTCCTGGTAACACCTTCAAACTCTACGTCTTCGCTTTGAAAAGTAGAGGACCCCAACGACCCATCATGTGCCTTATCATCAGCTGGTGTCAGCTTCATTTTATTCAGGCCGAGTGATATTTTATCGTCCCCTCCACGTCTCCAAACTCTTTATTGTCTGTGGCCAACTTTTTTGACTCTCTTGTCGATCTTGCTGTTCCATTTTTCTCTCACTCTCATTCTCTAATCGCTATCCATAATGCAAACTGCCCCACTGCCCAGCCAAACGTTTTCGATCCTATCCATCAAGGTGCCTATACTTGTCCGTTTTAATCTTTTGGTTAGAAGGACAACCGTACCAAACGACACCATTATTTTTGAATTAATGAACAAGAATTTGTGGTCAATTATAAAATAAATTACGTTCATTTGTTGCTGGTTAGATCAGATCAAGGAGCTCACCTCCATTGCAGCTATGTCGTAGGGCGCAAAGTGTTCTGCATTCACAAAATCACGACAGAAATTCTCCCAAAAATACATTAACATTGTTTTAGATGGCGAAATTGTAGTTCGTGAAGAGGAAAGAAAGGGCAGGTTCATCAAGGGCTGAAAAAATGCTCAGATTTTTGACATCACACTTGTTGTTTAGGGGGTTAGGGTGGGTGGCAGAGGTCCCTCGGGTCCCAAAAGAGCCCGATGGGTCCCGGAGGGTAACCCAAGTTTCCCGGGTCCCTCGAGCTCCCTCGTCTCAGCTCATCTCGGCTTGTCTCGACTCATTTCGGCCAGTCTCGACTTGTTTCGACATGTTTCGACTGATCTCGACGCACCTCGACCAGCCTTGATGCGGCTCTTCCTTCCTTCGCCAAAATTCCTGTGGGCTGTTATAAAAAAAAATCTACTCAAGCATTTCAGGGTGGGTGGGGGGCAGAGGTCCCTCGGGTCCCAAACGAGCTTGATGAGTCCCAAAGGGTAACTCATTCCTGTAAGTATTCCGAGCTCCTCGGGTCCCCTCGTCTCAGCTCATCTCGGCGCGGCTCGAATCATTTCGGCCGGTCTCGACTCGTCGCACCCATCTCGACTCGCCTCAACATGTTTCGACTGATCTCGACACACTTCGACCACGCTTCCCCTCTGTGCCAGTAATCCGTGTACTGTAATTAGCCAATTGTTCTACTCAAGCATTTCAGATAAATACATTTTTCTGTGTAAAGGTTTTACAGCGTGGGGAGGAGGAAGCAAGGATCGTAGGGTTCAGAAGGGCCTCAAGAGGTTCTCAAAGTTTCTCAAGAGGGTCCCAAAGGGTCTCAAGGGTGTTCCAAAGAGCCTCAAAAGGGTCCTAGGGGGTCCCCCCAAATCCTCCTGGTCTTCCAAGTACCTTGGGTCTCCCGAGTCCCGCGGGTCTCACGAGTACCCCCCATTCCCTGGGTCACCTAGTCTCAACCAACCTCGATATATAATAATCAATGCAAAATTTATCACGAATAAAAATGGCACAGATAAATAATAGAGCCCAAGAAAGAAGAAATAATAGAATACTAAAATAAAGTGTTGATGAACTATAAAATCAATAATCGTCCATCCACCCCAAAGGTACATAGATGACCCTCCACTGACATAATAATTAATTGTCTGCTTTAATGTGAATATGACCATTTCAGTCCCATGCTGAGGTTTGAACCCAAATTGGTTGGGCATCATTCTCAGGCAATCGCCATGCCTGTTCTGGGTAACTATTTCTAGTAGCTTTGTAAGGGTTTGCAAGCCAAGTCCTGCATTGCTCTCCCCCACGTTAAATTATGTATGTATAGATATACAGCCCTTAGTATTTAATTCCCTGCTTAAATATAAACTGTACAAATGAAACATTAAGGTATCATACATATTTAAGTCATTGTATTAACCTCCACTGAAATGTGCCACAGATGCAGTATTCCCTCTGATGGCGGGATTCCCTCAGTAGTGGCAGTGCCAAAACTGTGTGGCGCCAAACAAGCCTGGGGCGCAGCCAATAAAACTGTGTGGCGCCAACCA
>SDVV010044730.1:0-10131 GCA_016164225.1 Gammarus roeselii
TATATACACATATTCAACTTGCTTGTTAAAAGTTCAATAATTTCGATTACTTTCAAGGAATGTAGAGTTAAAAACGGTTATATAAGCTCAACGCCTATGCCAGTGATTGTTATTGGTGTTAAAGCGTTAGCAAGTTTTATATATGGTTTTACTGTTAGAATGCGATTTTCCGCTGTAATGTTAGATTTACTGCTCCTACCCTTTTCGTGCAATGTAACGAATATTCACCAAATTCACTCTAACATTTTACTACAGATCTGTGCTGTAAGATCTGCAGACAACAAGATCTAGGATATAAATTATGCCTAAGGTACATAATTAGCGAAATATATATAAATGTACGACAACATAGATCAAATATCAATGAAGGCAAAAAGGGTTGCCATTCACCGCCAGATACGTTAATTCATAACCTAACCAACTTAACCAATAATTATATATTTTCATTCAAGTTTGATGGTTATGTTTGATATTTAGTCATTATTTTGTGCAATGTACATATCAAATCCCTCCACACGGCTCTATTCTACGTTGTTTTTTTAATATCACACACCAGGTACACACATACAAGCTTTGTACGCATATGCCGTCATATGCCGACATAAAGTAGGCGTATACAGGGTTGATGCCGGCATAATGTAGTGGCGTATGCAGGGTTGATGCCGGCATATGCCGGCATAATGTGGGCGTATACAGGGTCGATAGCGGCACATGTGCCGGCACAAAGCATATATACAGGGTAGTTGGCGGCACCTGTCCCGGCACTGTGCCGGCATATGTGCTGGCAACATATAGACACATACACACATTTACACTAATATAAGGCTCGTTCACCATCTGTAACATTTTACTTCTGATCTATAATTTCTAATAAAACCACTTCCCGTTCTCTTTGTTACAAGATATTTAATGTGGTTCAGTTTTTATGTCATGTTAGGTTAGAAGATCTAGTCATCCTAACCTAACCTTACCAACAATTTTAAATTTTTTATCCAACTTTCGTGCTTACGTATGATATTCAGTCATTGCTTTATGCTTTATACATATCAAATCTATCCACTTGGCTGTACATTTTTGTTATAGCTTTCACTGGTTAACCTAACCAAGAATTATTTGTCAGCATTCGAGATTTTTTCGTGCTTACGTATGATATTCAGTCATTGATTAAGGATTATACATATTAAATATCTCCACTTGGCTCTACAGTTTGATCCATCATTTACAGTTTGAATGCAATCTTCCAATTTTGATCTAGCAAATTTCACCCATTTACATAAAAAAATACATTGTTTGATTGTTTGCTATACTATTTTCATATGCTTCTTGACTTTTTTCACACATTTCTACATCACTTTTACATGTTTTTCACACCCATCATAATCTAACCTAACCTAACCTTATGTATGGTATTCAGGTATTAATATATACATATGAAGCCCTCCAAACGACTCTAAATATCACTTTAACACATATGTTATTTATTTCGTTGTCACTCCCAACCCATATTAGTTAGCTGAGAGGACCCATTTTCAAACTTAAATGAATTGAACGTTACGAATAATTCATATTTGTATCCAGTTTCATACAAACGGACACATGGTCTCACACTATGTTTTTGTTATTTCAATATCTCCACTTGGCTCTACATCCTTTGACGACTTGCATCTCTGATTTGCCTTTTCTTTCCTATAATTTCCATATTCATGACGATGGCTTCGTTTCGGATGTCGTAACACATTACTGGTGGATTTATGTTTATTCAATTTTATTCATTATTTGCACAGATTACAGACCCGCGTTACCCCATCACTTCCGAGCAAACGGTGTCTCAAGGTATACCCCATCCTTCCACAACAGAACCACAATCTTGTCTGAGCAAGATCTGATCGGACTCTGATTTATATCATACCAATCTGTAATACATCTAGATCATTCACCTCCCAAGGTAGGTTTATGACAATGTTTAAATTTGCGATGAGCGACATTTTGAGCTTCGGTTCAAACCGTGAAACATATTCTTCTACTGATTTCGACAATTCGATGGTACCTCCGACTAACTGACTTGATGTATTTTATTGCAATTCATTTTTTAACCTTTGGGTTTAGGATAATATAAATATTTGATAAAAGATTTCCATTGTTTATTATTAGTTTTATTGCCATTCTTTACAGACCTTGCTGGCATCATCAGTGACATCTACCTCGTTTTTTTATTTGAAATAGCATGGTTTGTACATCCAACCATGCCCATCATCGCTATATATAAGTTTCCTCTCAAAATCTTCCATAAACTCCATATATTTAATGTGAATACCGAAGGCTGTATTGTTTTTCCTCTTAAACCCTAATTATTTGAAACTTCTCTAATTCAAAGTCATTCTGATCTTCATCATTGAGAAATTGTTGCGTACGATCCATATTTTCTTATGTACAATTTGTTTTCCACTACCTCAGCTATATTAAAATCATGATGATGATTTTCCACTTGGATCATATCATATTCGAGATTTGCTTTCTTATTACCTTAAACCGCCTCGTTAAACTACACAGTTGCTAGGGTTCAATGACGAATTGACACAAAGATGCAGTACGGATTTACACCTCCTTATCATACATTCCTATGATTATCGTGTAAAAAATCATTCAACAATAATAAAAATCACTACGTAATTCTCAACTCTGCTCTAATTAACATTGAAAATTGTAATACACTAGGGTATCAATCATAGTAAATCGGTCCACTTATACAAATGAACATATAAACACGAGCTTTGGCCCAGGGGACTCCTCTAACTCCTCATAAACAATCAGGTAAGGTGCTACACTAAATATAAAATAAACTAACAACAAGACCAAGTTTGTAACTAATCGAATCTTCTATAGCTATAATATCCACGTCAATTTTTGTACCACGATGTAAAAAGGATATATAAATCACTAAAAATATACAACATGTAACAACTAAATTATACCTGAAATAATGTTCTACATTGCAGATACAAACGTAATATATCCTAATATTTCTATAATTGTATAAAATACCCAATACCTTGCATCGAAGACTGAAACTGTACAGAAAACATACAAAACTGAATTAAATATACTAAAACAGTCAAGTTATAATAAAATAACACGATCAATTCTCTACCATACCTAAAACATGTATTAAAAAACAAGATGTACTAGACCAAATCTAGCATGTAACCAACCAACAAACTAACGTGAATAAGATGCCAAGACAGGTGACTGATTTACATGACTTGAACATATAGTAAATGATGTGGATTACTTCCACACGAACACGCTATATTATATACAAATCTGATGAAATTCTTCTTCAACTTAGTCCAAAACAGGTTTATATTAAATCTTCTGTAATTAAAGTAACCACGGCTTAATCGTATCTGAATGTCATATATACACATAAAAATACCAAAATGATGCAATAACCGACCTATTATGCCTGAAATATTTTGCTACATGGAAGATGCAGACCTAAAATAAAACTGTACAGAGAACATACAAAACTGCCAACTGCAGCAGCAATATCGTATGATTTATAGAACATATATAAGTTCAATTAAGAATATTTAGCCCAATTCAAGGTGGAAATATGTGATATTATTCATATTGATGTTTCTATCGGTAATGTGGGTGGTGAGATTTACCTATCCTCGGCACATCGTCAACAATTGACCAAATAAATAAATTTTAGAACTATGCCATCTATTGACAACAAAATCAAACTTATGATGAAAAAATCTATACGTAGACTGGTAGCTCATGCATATTGGTTCACAACACTTTTCTATGAAATTTAGTCGGATCGTTATTAATTTCTTTTGTGTTACTTAGTGGGAGAACCCTTCACACACCAACATGGATGATCAACCCACCACTAGTCAGCCTAGATCTGCAGGTATATCCTAAAGCAACTACTCCAACTCACACGTTCCGACAGGAATTTCTGAGTCTAACCCAGGAACAAAATTCAGAGCATCGACATGTATACACTGACGGCTCCAAAACTGCGGCTGGAATAGGAGCCGTCGCTGTGTGCGGGGGTATACCACGTTTAAGTACCCGCAGGAAGTTCCACAAGAGGCCTCTGTCACAGTGTGTTCTCTGCAGAGCTTCACACACTCGAAATGGCCGTCTCTATTGCATAAACACATCGCTTTTCCAAATACGTCGTATTCTCAGACAGTCTGAGTGCTCTCAGACTGTCTCAGAATACGACGTATTTGGAAAAGCGTGAAACACTTACTGATGGATTGCAACGGACTCACAGCAGGCCGAAGTGCCTTCGTAACCCTCCTGTGCAACCTACAAAACCTTTTCACTGACCTTACCTATCGGAAAAAGCTTAGCGCTTTCGGAAAACATACCGGACCATAGGAAGCTATCTAAACCCCAAACATCTGAGTAAGCGAGGTGGTCTCTCCACCTCACTCTCAGACAGTCTGAGTGTACTCACCCAGCTCAAAACACTGCACTATGAACATCCAGTTTTACGTAAAATGCAGCACGATCTCTTTGTGATGTCCGAAACGGGTCAGGCAGTTGAATTCAGTTGGATCCCCGGACACGCGGGAATAAGAGGAAACGAACTTGCGGACTCGCTTTCTAAACTGGCATCTACTCACCAAGAACAATTTTTCGCAAAACATTACCGGGACTGGTCACCTATCATCAACTCCCTTATAACATCCCGATGGGATGAAATGTGGCAACAGAGTGGACAAAGAATGCTTACAGTCAAACCCTCAGTCGGAGAATTGGAAACAAAGTCCATAAACAGAAAAGACCAAGTGTTCATCAACCGCTTGTGCACGGGACACACATGGATAACTCACAACCACCTAATGGATGTCGACATAGGACCAAACGCGCCACTTGCCCCTGTTGCCACCAAGTGGCTATCAGCGTGAAACACTTACTGATGGATTGCAACGCACTCGCGGCAGCCCGACGAGCGTTCCTAAATTCCCCGTGCAACCTACAAAGCCTATTCACGGACCCAGCCAACCGTAAAAAGCTTATCGCCTTCGAAAAACACACCGGGCTATACGAAGCTGTTTAAGCCCTAATTACCTGTGCAAATGAGGTGGTCTCTCCACCCCATTACGCACAAAAAAAAACACATTTTACGGTGATATGCATTAACTCTTTACTCTATCGTAAGCACTAGTACGCGAATATGCCACAATTGAAATATGTATTGACTTCATCTTGACATGACTAATATTTTCGCATGCGAGGCCGTGCGAACTTTCCTAAATCAACGACAGTCGCGCCCTACGTTGAGGCTCTGGGGGAAATGAGGCCCAAATCAAATCAAATCCACCTCACAACAGACAGCGTTAACAATACGTGTACGTAGATACGCGTTAGTACTTTATGTTCCCGTACGCACCAGTATGCGTATATACCACAATCGAAACATGTATTTGATTTGCATCTGACAAGATCAATCTTTTCACGCACGAAGGTGTGCGAACCTACCAGAATTGATGATGTTTGTGCCCTACGGGGGAGTCTAAGAAGACTCGCGTTGAGGCTCTGGTGAAAATGAGGCTCAAATCAAATCAAATAATTCATACATCACAATCACGCCCTTCGACTGAGCCTACAAATGTCAAGACCCAAGTTCCGATTGCGATTAGTCCCTCAATCTAATGAAGTTTGATCCTAATGAGCGAGAAAATGGATACGATCTTATTAAAAAAATGTTTAAAAAATTGTATACATGAAAATTGCCTCCAGCAAGAAGCGTTTTTTATAATTGAGTTACACGAGTTTAGGAATGAAAGTGAAATGCTTCAGACTTATGTTGTAACGTTGTCACTTTCAATTTTAATCATACTGAGAACTTTATAAGCAAGCATTATGAAAATAGTATTACAATTGAGAGTACCCTAAAATGTGATTACAATGATATAAAGGCTCACAACACAAGTGAGAACATAGTTACAAGCGATGGCAATTACCCTCCTCAGCTGTTCAAGTTGCAAGGTCATGGAGCCTGCCAAATCAACACCAACTCGGGTTTTTGACCACTGCGATCAGGCTCACCTGGGTTATAGACTAAAACTAGAAACCTCGGGCCTGCCGTTCTCCGGCTAGCACCCGTTACTGTCTTTTCTACCCTTGGGTACCTTTCGGGCTGTGCCGCAGCACCTTTACAGGTTTCACTCCCTAAAAATTGCCACCCAGACCCTGGGTGTCCTCTGGGTTTCATTCCGGATTGCTAAGAAGCGCCGAACAGTGCTGAAATACATGTCTGCACTACCTGGCTACATCGCACACATGGGCGACACCCACCCCAGGACCTTAAACTGGGGGGGCTTACCTTGGCGCCTCTCGCCCTTTTCACCGACTGGAGACGGTTCCTGTGCAACAGAGGCTGTTCAAAAGTGGGGTTACACGCCAAGGATACTGAAGATGAACCTGCAAACAACGGGCCAGAAGTTGGCTATTAGATGTATGCCTGAACATACCCAGACCCCAGCGCCTCCCACCCCATCTTAAGTGTAGGCTGGGAACGCATAAGGGAGTCACGCTCACGCACAATAAAGAAAATCATTTAAGGCACACAACTTTATCCTAATTATGTTCGGCAAAGCTCTCCATCGTCATAACAATGACGAGGAAGCGAGCACGTCACCCGAGCATATTGCAGAGAGGATTTAATTTGTGGTACTCACAACTCGAGTCATAAGGCTGTGCGCCGCTTTACGAAACAATACTTGATGTGATCTGACTTGGTTGCAGCAAATAAAAACTGCTTGCTGTCGTCGAGCTACGAACCTGTATCAGCCGTCTAAATGTGTCATTATAGCACCAAGTCAAATTTCTCACGCTATATTGGAAAACATGTCCGCAAAGTGAATTACAGTACATCGGGTATCAATGTGATTTCAAGCACGGACTTCTAGCTTCCCTTGGTTCAAAAGAGGATATACGTATCAGCATGTTACCAACTGCATTTAGCCGCTCTGATCTCTTTGCAACATCATTGGCAGCACTGAAATATAACGTGATGATGTTCACTAGATATTGAAATTAATCTACATAATCAAGTGCAACACCATCTAATAGTATCTTAGCAGAGAGATAGTAATCAGGACCCTTCGGTCTAACCAGCAGACATGTAGTTTTTGTAGTGTTATATTATTCCTACATGTGTAAAAGATGCAATGCTGAGAGACTCCTTATTACCAACAAGATATCATTTGCATTATTAAGATCGTTGTCTCATAGCTGGTAGCGACAAAATTACTTTGGTTTCCTTTCTTTAGAAGGCAATTCAATTCATCGATAAACACGTAGTACAACAGTGGCGATACCAGAACCGTTCTGTCTGATTCCGCTTATACAATGATAAGATGCCGATTTTGAACAACTCACCGCACTAGAAATTCCTGTTACTTGTACCGAAACACAAACAATTGCACATATTGAAGCAAGGATCCTCTCCCAATTAACCGCATGGAATAATTTACTCTAAAGCCTTCTTTGCAAGAAAAACACGCAAAAAGACAGGCGAGTATCTACTTCTGTATTACTCGATAATTTGTTCCAATGTGAATAGTAACATTATGATCACAATTTTAGAGGTCGTAAAGTAAGATGAAGCTTAATTTTGTTCACGTTCCATAATATGGGTAAACAGAAGGCTTGAATGGTATCACTTCTTTCAGCATAAAATATAAAATTTCGGTCCTGCAACACATGTTCTGGTACATCTTGAATAAATGACTGTCTGCCTCGTGATGTAACGATAATAACACAAATTTCACTAATATGACAACTTGGGAAATTTTCGGATGTAGGTGATGTCGGAGGCTCATCTAAATACAAATATTACCCTTGTAACTTGGGTGTGACCAAGAAATTTAGCACTATTTTCGATCACTGGAAGGTGACCGCCGACTCCTACGTCATTTCATTCATGAGAAAGGAGGGCAAGGCTTGCAGTAATTGTGGTCGTTTGGTAACCTGCCGACTGCTGGAATGTTATTGCAGTTGTCATTTGGGTAATTGACATTATCTCATATTTAACTCGTTTCTTTCTGTCTTGCAGACATTAGCATAATGTATTGTAAGAATATTTATTTCGTGTAAGGTTGAAATCATGTGGCACTCACTACTGACCGCTGTGAGTACAAATTCCTTTGACAGTATGTCTGGCTCAGACTATCCGGAGTCTTGTGGCAGCTGTTTTGGCTCCCGTTTACTGTTGTTTAGAGGTCCTATGTCATAAAGTCACGTTCAAGCTGAGCTTAAATTGAAGTTACCATTTATATATTTGGTTTTTGTTTCAGTGTGAGTTTTGTTCTGCCTATATGTCATATTGAAGCATGTCATCACAGTTCACAAAATTATCTCATTTGTTTAATTAAATGACATGATGGGTATCTTAAAAGCCATCTACTCAAGTGACTCGACTAACTAATGGAAAAATTCTGTAATATTCTACTGCATATAACAAAAAAGTGAAATTCTGGGTCAAATTCATTCTGTGGTTTAGAGAAGTCTCCATTTCTGTGAGAGAATAAAAGTAGCTATGTAAATTTTACTGTGTGTATAGCTTCTATTATGATCATGAAACACTGTTATTGTTGGTTTCAACATTCTATCATTAACACCCCAACAAAATGTATTTATGAACAGACTTGCAAGTTGCAACAAGCTGTGCCCCCCAATCGTGGGTGATTTCCCGCAGTGAATGGACTGATTTCCCACAGTGAATGGGATGATTTTCCACACCCTCATATATAAATAATTTAAACAAGAAATAAAATTTAGAGAGTACCATTAGAATGAGCATGCCTATATTACTATTTATTAATAGATAAAAATAAAATAGTACAAAAAATTCCATGCTGTCCAGGCATCTTTTAATGAGTATTTTTTGTCGTAGTAGTTCATGACAGGTGTGAGATTTTTTCAAATCTCATCCCTGGTAATGAAGTTTTTCTTCAATAATTGCTAACTGACATTACTGAAAGTCAGTTATCCACATCCTGAACAAATTATGACTGAAGGATCAGTAAATGAGTGTATATTACAGAAAAAATTGTTTTGAAAATATGAATTAGGCAAGTTGAATAGGTAGTGTCGACCGGGGTGGCTCCCTGCGACCGGAAGCGTGGGGGGATTTCTTGCACCCCCTTTTTTGGGCACCAAAACGTAGGGAAATATCACTATTTGACTACGGGACTTGGAAGAGTAGGTCTTTCTTAGTAAGTATCAACTTCTTTTGGAAATTCAATGCGCGCATAGAATTTGTATAAAAGGCCAAAGTGAAGGTCCGTTTTTCATGTCTATGATAATTCTGATTCAGAAAAATCAATGTAATGCAAACTTTGATGTTGTAGCCAGAGTTTCCATTGGATTAGGATCAAATTTTGTGGTAGTACTTGAAATATGTTGTAGTTTGTTGTGTGAGAAGGATTTAGAAAAGAAATGTTAACTTTTCTTTGTTGAAAGCGTTGACCGGGTTGATTCCCCGCAGTCGGCAACACGGGGTGACTCCCCACACCACCGTTTTGAGCACAAAAACGTTGGAAATGTCTTTGACTATGGGACTTGAAAGAGCTTAGCATTGTTAGTAAGAATCAGTTTCTCATAGAAATTTGATACGCGCACAAAATTTACGGAAAATCGCCAAAGTGAAGGTGTGTTTTTTAGGTCCTTGATGATTTTGGTTTGGAAAAATCAACCTTCTGCAAACTTTGATGCTGTGGCTAGAGTTTCCATTTGATTAGAGTCAAATTTGATAGTGATACTCCGAATATGTTGTAGTTTTTTGCATAAGAAGAATTTTGGAAAGAAATGTAAACTTGATAGATATATACAAACATACAACCGCAGGGAATTACCCCAGGTGAAAAAGCAATCGGGGGGGGGTGATTCCCGGCGCCTATTCTGTTTCTTACCTTTGTCTCTTACCTTTGCAGCCCCCTCCAGCAGGTCCACATCAAGTGGGGAGCAGCAGAGCCGGGGGAGGCCAGCACAGCTATGCGCGCCAGTATGCTGTTGAGAACAGCAATGTTAACACAGGTATAGGAACTGGAATTAGTGCGCACTATTGGCTATCACATGAACCATCCGCATGCATGACAT
>SDVV010044731.1:0-10130 GCA_016164225.1 Gammarus roeselii
GAACAAAGAACAAAGAGCAAGGGGATACTGAGAAGGAGGAGCGGGGGAAAAATGTTAACAGCTGGTTGTTCTTGGATAAGGATGACGAGCGGAAGACATGGGATGAGTATTTTTTTAGTTGCTGAATGTTTTTAGTTGCTGCGGGTGGTGATGCTGGTTTCGGGAGTAAGATGTATTGCGTTTTTACTAGAGAAGAGTTGCAGGAGTCCGTAGAAGGGACGAAAGCAGGAAAAGCTCTGGGTTTAGACAACGTTGCCACTGAGTGCGTAAAGAGGGATGGAGTAACGTCAACCGAATAGTTGGGGTAGGCTACTCAATCTGTGTTTTGTGTCAGGCGAGGGGTCGATTGGGTGACGCAGTGTTTGCAGTTGTTTTGCTACATCATGATAATGGAGACACACGTAAATACATCAGCTCAAGAGGGAGAATGAATTGTTGCTGGTATGAATGGATAAGAAGTCTGTGAGAATTTCGTTGTCTAAGAAAAGATGTGCCCTGGGTCTTCATGACCTTGGGAAAGGACCAAAGGTTGAGTCGACAGGGAGGTGTTGTAGAGGGTGTTGATTTTGTATGGAGTGGGCAGAAATTTGTGAATAGCGGTCCAGAGTTTCTATGCTGGCAGCAGTAGGAGTGCTTGATTCCCTGTGATTTCCTGTGAAAGTAGAACGGAGGCAAGGTTGTGGTGTCATGACTGTTTAACTTTAAAGGAATCGAGTGGTTAGTGAGGAGAGTTGGTAGGAGCAAGTGGGCGGAGTTAGAAGTTGAGTCAGTTGCTGTTTGCAGAGGAGAAATTGAGTAATTGTGTAAGCTAGTGTCTGAGTTTGGTAGAGTGCGTGAGAGGAGAAAGCTGCGAGTTCAGAGGGGTACAGGTAAAATTCTGAAATGGTCAAGAAGGACGATGCGAGCGGAATCAGTGTCCGTCTAAATTAAGAATTATTGGTACCAGGGCTTTCATCTGGAGAACTAGTGTAGAAGGAGGTGAACTCTACACAGAGAGAAAATGTCTTGTAAAATGTACAATATTTGTCATGTTGGCCTGTTCATAGCCAAATACATGTAAATGTAACATGATTTCTGCAAATAGTGTGTTTGAATCTACAATTATTTTCATATTGATTTTAGATCTTGTTGAATTTACGTGTATCCGATAAATTATGCCGGTGTTTCACTTCTTTAGGCCACGTTCCCGGATGTCTTGTTGACACAACATGAATCTGGTAACTATTACAGGATACTAATGGGGGGTCAATTTGCATGAATTTGCGTCGCAACAAGTCTTCATAAATTCCATTCATCAAAATTATGCCGTTTTCCTTGCTAAAATCAAATCGAATATCATAATGAAGATAATTAATAGAACACTATATGCTTCATCGATCCCACTGATTCTTAGAATTTCATGGCTTAGTGGTATCAGTCTGACTCATGGCATCAGTGTCTCGGGTTCGAACCCCACTCGTCACGGATCTTTTACCTCTTTTGATATCATTAGAAACTCAAGCTTGTGTACCGCTTTCAACCTTGAATGAATACCAAGCGATCATCATTTATTGAAAAGCATAGTTATGTATAATTTTATAAGGGAAAGCTACATTTTGTTTCTAGCCTTCATGTAATAGTTACATGACGAAATCCTTTAAATTCAACAGTACAAAATATGTAAATTCAAAAGGAAAATCTTATTGGAGAAAATTCAATAAGCCACTCATGTTGAATTTACGATATACATGTATCTATTACCATACATTTCTCTCTGTGTAGAGTGAAGAAAGATTGTAATGTGATGGGCGCAATGAAGATAGTAATGAGCTGTAGAATATTGGACATGGAAGCAAAGGAAGGATTGTATTAGAGAGTAATAGTTCAAACTGTGTTCTATACGGGGCTGAGACGTGAGGGGTGATAAAGGAAGAGAGAAAAGGGTTGAATGTTTTTTAAATTAAATGAAATATTGTTTGAAGTAGAATGGGAATAGTGCTGAAGTTGTAGGACAAAGTTAATTTACGTGTTCTGAGGTGGTTTGGACACATGGTGGGGATTGCCTATATCAAAATCGAAATTTGGAAGGACGGACGACGTGAATGGTGTGCAATGGACAGACATGAGTGGAGAGTGATTGTTAATGTATAAGTTTTGACACGACCTTGATAAGCTTTTGAGCTCTTGGTGTCTCGTTGACAAACGGAATACATGTGATGGGGAGGGCCCGTCAATTAGGATGCAGCAGGAGTAAACTAGAGAAAGCTCCTGAGCAGTAAACTAGAGAAAGCTCCTGAGTAGAGCAAGCTGTTGGGCACTGCTGCTGACACCGATCTCTGATCTCACTCCTGAGCCCAAAGTAGAGCAAGCTGTTGGGCACTGCTGCTGACACCGATCTCTGATCTCACTCCTGAGCCCGAAGTAGAGCAAGCTGTTGGGCACTGCTGCTGACACCGATCTCTGATCTCACTCCTGAGCCCGAAGTAGAGCAAGCTGTTGGGCACTGCTGCTGACACCGATCTCTGATCTCACTCCTGAGCCCGAAGTAGAGCAAGCTGTTGGGCACTGCTGCTGACACCGATCTCTGATCTCACTCCTGAGCCCGAAGTAGAGCAAGCTGTTGGGCACTGCTGCTGACACCGATCTCTGATCTCACTCCTGAGCCCGAAGTAGAGCAAGCTGTTGGGCACTGCTGCTGACACCGATCTCTGATCTCACTCCTGAGCCCGAAGTAGAGCAAGCTGTTGGGCACTGCTGCTGACACCGATCTCTGATCTCACTCCTGAGCCCGAAGTAGAGCAAGCTGTTGGGCACTGCTGCTGACACCGATCTCTGATCTCACTCATGAGCCCGAAGAGAGTGATGCGAAGTTCTGGCTGGAACCTTAATAGCGTAGTAGGGTTAAATTTTGGTGTGCGCGTCAGTACGTGGGAGGAGGGGGGGGGGATTCAGCCTCGCATTTGTATGTATGAGAATAGGACCATTGGTGCTGGAAAAAAAAAATTAAGTGAGGTTGCCTTATACGCAAAACAAGGATACACAAAGTTAGTTTCCAGTCACGAAAATTGACGTCTGTGGTCTCAGAAAGGCCTAAGAAAAATAGAGTTAGTTAATCTAAAATACGAAACAGAATAAATGAATCTGATCCTGGCATACTACTCCGGCCGCCGGCTTACACGACTATCACCTAAACAGAAAAACTGTCATCAAAGTCAACACATTAGTTCTTTTTAACACAGATTTCTTTAGCGATCCACAGTTTGAGCAGACATAACACATGTTTCGACCAGAACTCCTGGTACAAACATATTGGTAATGGTCACGTTGGATTACACGTAGGCTCCACTTCGATGGATCTTTAATGTGAATGTTGTATAGAGTGATCGTCTCAAGGCGCTCACATAACATTCACGCTTATGAGATAGTAAAAGAATGATATCAACGGTCACGAGTAAAGCAGCTCTGTTTCCGCTCATTGTCTCCCATACAAAAGACGCGGCCGACCGGCTGACAGCCGCCTAATTACTTGAGCGAATTTAGCGTTGGGGCGTCTTGTACCAGCTCTGTGATTGTCCTGTGAGACAAGGCCGTCCCAGATTGTCCTACTTGGGGTTAGTTGGGGCATCAGATGCCGCACTCTAAATTAGGATCGTTCCAGATCTTCTTGCCTCAGTCCAGTTAAAGCTTACGAAAACCCGCTCCAACTGGAAGACGGTTCCAGATGTTTCTAATTGGGAACAGTTGGAGCTGAGAATTCCCAACAGCAAACCAGGATCGTTTCAGATGTTTTTATCTGTGTTTGTTGGAGTATCGGACCCCCTCATAGAGGTCCGTTGAGACAAAGAGAGAGTTTTATTCATTGTTTATCTTCAAATATCTTGATCGACTGTCATGGAGGAGAACATCCGTGTGAATTCTGCCTACCCTCACCGCAACCTAATGCTGGAAATCCTAAACATACACCTCATGCTAGAAAAAATATAAATCGATCAAATTCAGAAACAGAGGTACTACCTCCAAACGTGAACTAAAATTATACCTATTTGAACTTGTACGCCCGGAAAAACTTGAATTATAATCTACTTCAGTTATGCAATTTACTTTGTCAACTATTTGTTATTAAATAATTTCATTTTATCAATGCTTTCATTATATATATTTTCCTGTTTCCCTTACTCACATTTCCAGTTATCTCGTTCATGTGGAAACCTTCTCAACTATTACATCCATCTATTATGACTCATTGAAATATTTTTGTTCTCTGCAAATGCAACATGTTCTGCTAACTATTTGTGCCTTCGTGTTCCAAAGAATGTGTTAGTAATGTTATATGCAAACTCATGATGTACATTTTCCATCCTTCTTTTTTGATTAAATGTCGGTTGCTGGAGTTAATTTTCATGATCAAGTTATTTCCTGTTGATTTTACTTATTTTTCTTGAAATCAGTAGTAAAATGTTACGTTTTATCCTTCATGACATATCTTGACAGAATTGGAAATGTCCTCAAACAATGTCCAGCGATTGATGGGATGTAGAGGTAAATTTATTCCCTCACTTTAGGTATAAGTTAATATAACATATATCTAGGTAGCAAATGTTGTCATCAGAAACGCTCACGCTGACGAAAACTTGATATTTCTGTAATTTGTCAAATTTCAATTTCCAAAATGAACTTAAAACTCCTCAAACTACTAGCAAAACTATTACCTTAACAAGAAAACATGATCATACAGAGAAATTTACTTTCCATATTCTCAAAAAAAAAACGACAATTTTTAAATAAACATCAGCCGAATCTTGTCGCTGAAAGCAAAGCGTTGTTAGTTCTAGGCAATACAATATTTAGGCTTCTATACGATCTCACACACACTCTCAGTAGTTCGTTTAGTTCAAAGCAATACAATATTTAGGCTTCTATACGATCTCGCACACACTTTCAGTGGTTTGTTTAGTTCTGAGCAATACAATATTTAGGCTTCTATACGATCTCACACACACTCTCACTAGTTTGTTTAGTTCTAGGCAATACAATATTTAGGCTCTTATACGATCTCACACACACTTTCAGTAGTTTGTTTGGTTTTAAGCAATACAATATTTAGGCTTCTATGCGATGTCACACACTTTCAGTAGTTTGTTTAGTTCTAAGCAATACAATATTTAGGCTTCTTGAACGATCTCACACACTTTCAGTAGTTTGTTTGCTTTTAAGCAATACAATATTTAGGCTTCTTGAACGATCTCACACACTCTCAGTAGTTTGTTTGTACGCCCACGCGCAGTAATTGAGCCGCTTCATGTCTTGGATGTCGCCGAGCAGTTACGCTCTATAAATACAACTGCTTTGAAGATCATTTTAAAGGATTCCTCTACATGTAGCAATGCTTTGCACGTAAATTTAAACACCTGGCAAGTCTCTATAAATAATCTGGTGCTGGTACATAGTTGTCATGTCTCCATACTTAGGCAATGTCAATGCGTAACGAAGAAGATTTCCGGCAAGTAGACGGTCGTCAATAACATCCTTATTACATTAGACATGCGCTGGCTGGAAGCCGGGTAGTATAGTCCGACAAGGTAATTTATGATAAGAGAACCTATGATCTGCAAACAAGCTGATCCGAAGCGAACATAATTAATTTGAGCGCATACAGTAATTAAGATGACGCCCGGTACAGGGACAACAACATCGTAGGCCATGCTTGTGGTGGTAGTGAAATGTATGGAGCAGCAAGTCAGTGTTGGCTTGACCCCGATACCGACTGGTCGCTTGCCTGCTGCTTAGCTCCCCTTACACCTAACTTGAACTCCCATTTTCTCGACTTGTATGTATTGTATAGTTGCAAATAAATCATATATACAACCCAATTCCATTGTTTGTCTAGTAGTCTTCAGCCTTCAATATCTTAAGATATAAAAATAGTGCTCGATTGGTGCTAGTGATTGCACTTACCGCATGTGCATCCTACGTGTTTGTTGAAAAGGTACAGTCGCACATCTCCTTTAATTGTTTTACCTTTTATTGTAGCCGCTTAAAAATATTCAAAATAAGGGCCCAATATTGAATAGAAGTTAAGGATATCGAAAATTAGAGAAGATCCCTCATTACAAATTAGAGAGGTTCTTTCAGTGAATATTTGAGAAAGTCCTTCTATGAATATTGGAGACGATCCTACAGCGAATGTTATAGAGTATCACAGTCAATGTACGACAAAATCCTTCAGGGAATATTATACAGGATCCTCTCCTGAATATTAGAAAGGAGGTTTCCCTGAATAATAGAGACGATCCTTCAGTGAATATTATAGAGGATCCAGCAATGAATACTTGAGAAGTTTCTGCACCGAATACTTGAGAGGATCCTCCAGTGAACATTAAAAAGTTTCGTTAATAGAACAATAGTGAATATCCATCATGAAATACTAGACGGGGTCATGCACTGAATGTTTTAGAGAATCATTCACTGAATATTGGAGAGGATTCTTCCATGACTATTAGAGAAGATCATGAACTGAATGCTAGATAGTATCATTCAGTTAGTACTATTGAGCATCCATCAGGGAATTATAGTGAATATCATTCACCGAATGTTAGAGAGGATCTTTCAATTAATATTATGACGAATACTTCAATGAATATTGGAAAGGATCCTACAGTATTCATCAGACGATTTATCAGTGAATATTAGATAGGATCCTTCAGATAATATTATAAGGGATCTTCCATCGAATATTAGAGAGAATCTTTCACTGAACAATGAAGAGGCTCCTTCACTGTAAGTTAGTGAGGATCCTGTGCTGAATACTAGAGTGTGCTCTACACCAAATGTTAGAGATTACGCTTCACTTAATATTTAAGAGTATTATGTATAAGAATGTTAGACAGTGTCATTCATTGAATATTAGAGACTATCCTCACTGAATGTGAGAGGCCCCTAAAGTGAACCATCGGAAAATTCCTTTGAAGCTTCTCCGAGTATTTGCTGGATTGGCCAGCGATGGTTGCCCGTCTCTGGCAGACTAACGTCATTTTCAGAGGCCTGCTTTGATTTCCTGGCCTATGCCTTCCACGCCGGCCATTAGTGTCCTGTCCAGAGGGGGGTATCGTATGGTACTTTGGGGATGGATATCCTCAAACATTCCTAATGGAACCTGCAGACCATGTAGTGCTTGAGTCAGATACGAGTACACCGCTTGACAAATCTAGAAGATGTTGATAGAAAAAAATCCTAAGTTGGAAAATAAAATTTCTAAAGTAGTTCAGATTTGTTTCAGTTCACGGCTCTGTAAAATCATGTCAACTGCTGCCAATTATTCTAATCGCAAATTGAAACTTACGAATTAAATATAATAAGAATCTGTAAAAAACTTTTAATTTCTTTCAATAAATATTGATGTGATGTTGTTGTTGCAATACCTATATTAATGGAATTAAAATAATTTTGCAATGCTTACAAATATTGGCAAACGCAGATCAATTTTTTCAAATGCAAAAATTAGCAATATCTAAAACGACCATTATCGGTAACAACCAATATGTGTCCCCATTGTTAACATTCGAAAAATCCACTGACACATGAATTTTTTTCTATTTAGTAAGTTTTAACACATTTTAAGATATGTAAACAATTTATTGAACAACAGAAGATATTTAAAAATGTCTGACTTCGACTGACAGCCCAGGGGGAGGGGCGAGGTTGTGTGTATGGTTTTCTCCCCTGCTTGAGCCACTTAGAGGAGGGAACTTCAATTGCTGTGTAAAATATCTCATATTGTACGGCGAATGTAAAAACGACCGTTTAAAACAGTTAAACTAACCAGTGCTACGATGAGCGTGCCTATCAATAGTACGGTGTTTCGTGTGTTGTGATGGATTGGGCCAAACCACTGTATTATATTGTGTATGGGGAAGGATGGGGGGGGGGTCCTGGATATTCCCCCGCACTACCCTACCCTCTTCAGTCGTGAAGCGACCGGCCCGGAAAGAGGTTTCTCGGACGGTCCTTCTGTGTTGCATGGCTCGTTAAGCCTGTGGTTCTTTACGTACTCATTAACAGTACCAGTAAAAGCACGGTTTTTCACGTCGGAATATGTCAAAGTCGAGGAATGATTTCGGAGGCAATAAAATTCTAGTTGGGAAACACGCTTAGAAACTGTCTTCCTCGCTGTGTGAAAAGTGAAAACACGTTCACTTACTTGCAGAAACAGCCCAAGCGAAGCATTAACCTCGCTTAAATATCTTTAAACACGCATTGTTGTGTTTTAAAACTTTTAGAATCTGGAGTAGCTAAAACTACTTAGGAGCATCGACGAAGAATGTCGTGTGAAATGTAATTGAGTGGATATGCTCATCAACAAAAATTGTAGCAAAATATCAGAACAATACACCTAAATGACAGTGATAGAGAAAATGTTGAGCAATTGGGTGGTACAGTTGACACAGGCATCAAGCACACTGGTTCATATTGTAGCTTCATTAAAGTTTTCCCCGTGGTTGAGCCGCGTCAACCAACCGAAGATTCTGTCCTACCCTCCCCGTCCAATTATTGCGACCCTGCCCCCAGGACCGGTACAATATTATGAGACCTGGATGATGTCTGTCAAAACATCTCCCTTGGAAGACATAAGCAAATAGACGAGTATAGGAAGCTAATCTCAATACCAGACGGTATATTTTAAGGGTAATAAACTAAAATACAAAGGACGTTAACAACCTCAACAGCATCAGCCAAGATTAATTACAAAGGACGTTAACAACCTCAACAGCATCAGCCAAGATTAATTACAAAGGACGTTAACAACATCAACAGCATCCGCCAAGATTTGGTCACCGTCATCAACTAAACCAATTTAACATGTAGTCGAATGAGGATTTTGCAGCTAATGATCATCGTCAGTAAGAGAGTCTTAAAGCAAGCAGAACGCTAACCTGAAAAATAACACCTACAACAGCAACAGCGGCAACAAGACAAACGACAACAGAACTAACATAGTAGGCAACCAACAACTCTAACATGATTCTTCTGTGTAACAACCCACTAAAAAAATCAGAACTCGTATAATCAACAACAGTAGACAAATGCTGAGTAAGGGCATAACCAATGGCAACCGTCTGCGGTCGCTATCGGTGGAGTAATCCGAATCAACCGCCCCTTAACACATACAGGGTCGTCGCATCAGCCGACGAGCGTTGCCTGCAGCTCCTGCAGCCGAGCAATTGCAGCCACTTAGAAAAGGACCAGCTAACCATGTCCCTCCGACAGCGGGCTGCAGCCAGTTGGACCGCCTTTAGCAGTCGGCCAGGCTGATCAGTGAGGATGGTACAGATGGTTCGTTCGCGAGAAAGAAACAGACACAAGCCGCGCGCGTTTTCTTAACTGAACATATTAGTACGAGAAACAAGAGTTGTAACTAAATCGGTCCCAGTCGACTTGATCCTGTCCAATCTCGTCATTAGTATGGACTGTATTGATGATTACTGGTCCATTTTTGATTCGTGAAATGCTTTCAACAACTTGTTTTCTTCTTCTTAGCTTTAGAATATCCATCTTCTCATCTAACTCTTGCATTGAGTTTCTTAGTCGATATGTCCAACTGGCAAAAATATGTTGCCTCTGGTTCAGTACCTAATACTTATTGTGTTTGACTGTAAAAAGCATCATCGGAAACTATCCCTCTGCCGACCTTCTCACTTTTGCGTCATCAATTACCATAAATTGTGCGGGTACTACAACATTGAATTGTTGCCGTAGCAGCGTTTCGTTAAATAACCAACAACCAATTGCAACACTACGTACACTTGTTCAACGCAATCTATCACATCGTTACCTAACATAACAATGGCACAGAACGCAACCCATCACACATAGCAGTGGCATAGAACGCAACCTATCACGACATAGCAGTGGCACAGAACGCAACCTATCACGACATAGCAGTGGCATAGAACGCAACCTATCACGACATAGCAGTGGCACAGAACGCAACCCATCACACATAGCAGTGGCATAGAACGCAACCCATCACACATAGCAGTGGCATAGAACGCAACCTATCACGACATAGCAGTGGCACAGAACGCAACCCATCACACATAGCAGTGGCATAGAACGCAACCTATCACGACATAGCAGTGGCACAGAACGCAACC
>SDVV010044732.1:0-10130 GCA_016164225.1 Gammarus roeselii
TGTTCGGCCATTTCGTTCTTAGTCACTTAGAGTATTCTGGGATGAACTTGGTCTGGACCGAGAGATTTTGTAACTTTCAATTTTTCTATATATCTAATAACTTCGTCTAGGGAAAAGTTCCCTCTGCTGCGGGCTTCAATTTGTCTTTACGCTATGAAATCATTTCCAAGAGGGCTAATTACAGATCTTGATTTTTTTGCTCGATATATAACTGAAAAATTGTTTCGGATTAGTTTTGGCATTGGCCGCAATTTCATTTTCGATTTTTTTTCTTTTGTCTCTGGGCCGTCTTAAAAATCCGCCTGCTGATTTTGTATTAATTTTTTACAGCATAGTCGTGTGGGTGCTTCTGTTCATTCGAGTGCTTTGCTTTCTTTTGCGAATGAAGGCACTGCAATTCTCCTTTCCAGTTCTTAGGCTGATTGACTGTTGTCCGCCTGTTTCTGCGAGGAACATGGTCATTTTCAATATTTTGAATTGCACTCAAAAAATTGCTTAGCGATTGATTGACATCTTGCCCGGAGGTCAATCAATCGCTAAGGAAGAAGAGTTTGACGAACGGTCGGTATGGCTTCCTACATCAGTTGATAAATTTAATTAGAAAAAAGGAACAAATGAGCGCATGAGCTCATGCCGAGTTGTTCCCTTGAAGAAAGAGTGATGGATAGTCAACGAAAAATACTTACAAGACATGGAAGGTTGAAAGAACTGTGATGAAGGGGCGAGTGGAGATGGGAAGCAAAACGATACAGGCGGTTGCATCTGTCCTGTTCGAAACAATTACAACCTAGACGTGACACGCCCATAACATCAATGGGATCATTCTTTTCCTCGAGAGCATGTCTATTTGCTTGCCCCACAGTTGGGGTCATGATGCCTCGTCTTAGGTATTGAGTCTAGATCAAAATGAGCGTAAGAGTTTTGATTTTGAAAATATACGCAGAAGTTGAAGAGCACCTGGCCTAGTTACCTAGCAGTGCTCTTCCCTCGAGTGTTCAGAAAAATATGTCTGCTGTGCACGTGTGGTTCTTTGAAGAGACAGTGGCACGTCAAGGTAAGACGTCGGAGAGAATATCCTTCGGAATAGATCTTTCTTTGTTAACTTTAGAGTTTAGACCAAAAGATGCATACGAGTTATTCAATTTTGATACGCTCAGAGATTTGAAGAGCACCACGCCCAGTACCCTCGGTAGGGTCCTCACCCCAGGTATTTAAAACACCAAGTCTTCTGTACATTAATAGTTTCTTGAAATGCTTGCGGCACCCGTAGCAGAAGATCTGATCTTGGCAGTTTTAGTGGCTAATTTGAGTGACAAATACGAATTTTAAAATTTGGATTAATGCAAAAATGGGGAAGAAACTTTTTGCATTTAGTGCGAGAGGTCACAGGGGCATCTCCTAAAAATAGTGTTGCATTTGGCAGCTCCTGAGCTTTAATCAACATAAACCTCAGAAACATATGAATTTTGAAAATACATAATGCAGAGTTTAGTAAAAAAAGAGGCACAGGGAATTCAAATATAGAAAATGACAAACACAGAAGTGCCCTCGTGTCGACAATAGGCTCACCAGAGGTTTGTAACCGGCTGTATCAACGATAATCATCTCCTTGTTAGGCATGATAACGACTCGATCATTTGTGGAAGGGAGTTGAACAGTTTTAAGTAGCTCTGACCCTTGCTAAATCGCGTCCCGCTCCGGATCAGTGCTGCAAGACAAAATACTTTTCATTCTCTCCGCTGCACCGACTACCGCTCTTTAACAGGATCTGCTGTGACGGTAAAAATTATGTTAGTTGTTATTTTTTCCCTCCTCTCCTGACATTAGGAGAGAAGCTGAAAAGCGAGAAGAAAAGATATTCCTCTGAATATACGCTGTCTCATCGTGTTGAGCAGCTGGCTCTCTTCTGGTGTGGGTTTGTTTCCGGATACCCTAGGGCTTTTAAATGTGTTTTTGTGTTGAAGTTGCGGGTTCACACCCAATACCGAACACACTGAAATGGGTTATTGAATGGATGTGTGTAGTCGGAGTACTCTCCCCTAGTCATGAAGGAAGGAACGGTAATCGGTCGCATATGTACACTAATAATGTTACTAGTAATCCCAGCAATATGTCATTCTTCTTGATCTCCTCCGCCTAATCAAATTTGAACAGCGACTTCTGGATACAATAGTCTCGTCATCTGTTTGTCTCCATTTAAGGTTTAGGGCAGCAAATGGCGTCTCATTCTAACGGAAATTGGTGGTCATGATAAAGGACTAGGGCTGATTGCGAGTTGCCGTTGTGGGATCACACCCAGTACTGGTGGCCATGACGTGGTGTTCGTGGTGGATGTAAATTGCTCTACCCACTCTCACCCGTTACATCACGGTCGAAAGCAATCGTTCCAAAATAGATAATAATAATAGTAACAATAATGATAGCAGAAACTGATTCTGTATAGAAAATAATAATAATTTTAATAATAATATTGATGAACACAAAACAACTAATATGGAAATTATAATATTAATAAAATTTATTGCCGTTCTTAAAAGAGCCGTGTCGTGTTCTGTTTATTAATAATGTTAATGTAATATCATAATAGTCACGGCAGCTCCTGGGAAACCAGTGTTATTCTCAGAGGGGATCGTTTCCCGTTTCTCAGTGTTTGTCGAAAGCGTATGTGAACACATTCACGCACTGGTAGATTGTTCCAAGTCCGCGAGATTGCGATCGGAAAAATGTTGCTCTATAGTCGTAACAAAAGGTTTTACAAACCAGTTTCATCCCGTTGTTTCAGACACGAACGTCGTGGTCCCTGTCGAAGTGACCGACAGGACTCACGTTGTTGAATCACTTCATGTATGTGAAGGTTCCAATGAGCTGGCCTCTCCGTTTTCGTTGCTCGATGGGGATGAGGCCAAGCTCTTTGAGCATGTTCTCGTAGCTGTGGGGACGTAGCTGCAGAATGAGCTTAATAACACGATGCTGGATGCGTTTCAGTTTGGCAATGTCTCTCCTCGTGTGTCGGGAGCTGAATTGGACTGCGTGCTTTTGGTGGGGTTGGACGGGGGCAGTACTATGTCTTTCGTTTCACAGAAAAAAATTACGAGAAATGAAACCCTGGCTACGATTTGTTCCCTGTAGTTTTCATTGAACTGTGCGTCACATTTCCAGTCATATGAAATTAGATCGCTCAAAACTCCCTCATGGTCAACAGCAGCAATATCACTTCCAGCCATTGTGTTGTTAAAGTTCGCATTGTGACACCCCATGAGCATAACTATACATTTGCAAAGTGAAACGGCATCTGCCACGCTTCTGACCATTGGTTGATTTTTTCGAGCGCTTGTTGGAACGCGAGTCCGCCCCGCTCCTACAAAGCTCTATGGCAGAGCTTCGCGTCATCGGAAAATGTCGATCCATTGCCCAGAAGCCACGCATCCATGTCATTCGAATAAATGAAGAAGAGGATTGGACCCGGGACGCTGCTCTGAGGCACCCTAGCGGTGAAGTGGGCCCACCCGTAAATGCCTGGCAGATGTTAACTCTTTGCTCGCGCATCTCTCGATGTTTTTGAACACAGCTGACGTCAAACTGATTTTTCGACAATTGTGAGGTGATTGTCTGTCACCTTTCTTGAATATTGGGTGATATTAGGCAATGCCAGTCTTCAGGGACCTGGTGACTCACTCCCGTTAAATCGAAAATATGTGACAGAGAATCCACCAAGCGGTCTCGAGTTTCCGTGAGAACTCTTAGGTGGTATCCATCGGGACCTATCGACTTGCAGTTATTTAGTACTGTGAGTTGCCTAATAGCTTCTTGTTGCGTGAACATAATGTTGTTAAGGGTAACGTCCCCAGCAGAAACAGTGTCCTGTTCGTGTCCTCTAATGAAGTCCTTTGCATCTTCCATTAGCGAGCCAACTGAGTCCCTAGCAATTCAAAGTTCGTTGACATAGCGACACAAATATTTAGGGTTCTCCCTGGCGCTGTACGCTATGCTCCTCTCTTTGTGCGCTTAGAGGATCGGACTAGCCTACTGGCTGTCCTACACGCCTAGCGATGTGATTCTACCGTATCTTCCGTGTTATCCCTCCCTCGTTGTGCGTTTAGTTGATCGCCGCAATTTAAAGCCTTTACGACTTCGACACTCTGCCAAGAAGCTTGATCCTTTGGACTGGATCAATTGGCCACACGAGTATACATCGGTCGTAAGCTTTGCGACCCCTCTCCTTGAGGATACAGCAGCAAGTGTCCACCGTACCTGTAAGTCTGCTCTCGCAAAACTGGAGCGGTGCACAGCTTCTTTGGGTCTAAACGGGGAATTTTGATAATGAATTCCATCATGTTGTGGTCAGCACCACCTAATTCATAGCCAACAAGTACGTTGCCGTCCAAACGCTCCTCAGTTAATATGACTATGTCTAGTATGTTGTTCTTCCGGGGGGTTCACGAACATACTGAGTCATACCATTTTCGACGATAAATTGATTGATTGATTGATTTGGGCCTCATTTCCACCAGAGCCTCAACGTGAGTCATAGTTTCGACGATAAACTACAATAGTTTATTGTCTGGGTCCTGTGAAGTCAGGCACGCCCAATCAATTTACGGTAGATCAAAGTCGCCAGACATGATACTAATGTCCTCCACACACGAGGTTCAAATTCCCGAAAGCCTTGAAACTTTTGAACGATGAGTCACGCCTCCTCGGGATTTCCTCCAATGAACACGCACTCTCCTGCGTGTTCATTGGCTAAAATACCGAGTAGGCGTGACTCGTCGTTTAAAAGGCTCAAGGCTTTCGGGACTCTGAACATCGTGTGCGGGGGCTTAACATGATTATTTGAGACAAATTCTTATAGCTCCTTAGTGAGCTGGACATTGTGTTTCGCATGGGTGTGGGTGTTGAGGTACACCAATGCTAGCTTCAATGTCGCATGGGCCACTTGAATTTCTGCATTGAGAATTTAGAAAGAAGCTGTGGCGGGTGTCGTTCTAGGGAATGCGCGCAGCCTCTCCATTTACAGCACGGACCCAGACCTTTTTTTACCAGGGGAGGTTTGTCCACGTTGAACATTTTGCAGCTTAGTAGCATTAGTTCCGGTGAAAGGTATCTACTCTGTAAATCGAGCAATGTTTTGTTTATTGTAACGACATCAAACGAATACAGAGTTTCCAGTCTCCGCTGTTCATCGAACTTATCATCATAAGACAGTGCGTTACATAATGAGACCTTTAGACGGTGCGTGTCTCTGTCTACGGCTTTTTCATTGGGAGGGTCTTGACCTGGAGGCTGCGTTCCAGGATTGCGACTGCACATTGAGTTGACTTTGATTCCACAATTTGTGCGCTTCAAGTCCGCACGCCCCTGTGAGTCTTGTAACGCATATACCATGCCCAGAGCTCCTTCCTCCTTAACCGACTGATTGGTCAGCGCCCCCGTCAAAAAATTTTCCTCGGACACGGAACTGCCTAGGTGAAATTTTCTGTGACACAAAATGGATCGTTTACAACACGATGGGCCCTAGCCTTTTGGCATATTATTTCTTAACGCGTAAGTGAAGCAGACGACCAAACCTAGACGTTCCTAGGTCGTTCAAGGGTAGGCTGTCAGGAAAAGATCGGACTTTTCCGAAAAGTCATTCAACAAAGGATGGAAAATGCCCCTCCGGAATTGCAAATAGTCTTGTGTAAAAATTTGTATAGATGAGTTTACTGTACAGCTTGTCATCATCATTCATTCGTGATAGGATGGATGTGATGGATACTCG
Source organism: Gammarus roeselii (assembly GCA_016164225.1). Taxonomy (NCBI): domain Eukaryota; kingdom Metazoa; phylum Arthropoda; class Malacostraca; order Amphipoda; family Gammaridae; genus Gammarus; species Gammarus roeselii. The sequence goes on from SDVV010044732.1 coordinate 5,762, forward strand.
ATTCATCTTGACCTTAAGGTCAAAGATCTGCTGCCTGTAATTAGCTAGCAGATCTTACGATATTGTCCGCTTCAGATCGTTTGTGCCTACATGTCCAAATATGAGAGTCTTCGAGCTAGAAACCCTTATCTCCGCCAGAGCCCTTCCGATCTTGTCAAGCGTGGCACCGAACTTTCAAACAAAACGTCTTTTTGCCATATTTCGATGAACAAGTTCAACTGCCTGATGACGGGTGTTAGATTCACCTATAACTTGCGTCTTAGTTTCGCAGTCGTGTCCGAGAATAATTTCAAAGGTGTTCCGCATTTGCGTCACAAACGCGAGCCGGTTCACGAAAGTCCGAATCTACGTCACCTTGTCGAGTTAGAATGCGGTTTCGATTTCCGGATGTCGTGGTCCGAGGCATCGATCTATCCCGGTTTTAGATTTCCTGACAGCCGATGACCTCTTGGGCCGGTGAATGTAGGTAGCCGGCCCTAGAGGCAGCCGAGGAGTACATGTGGGCGGCCGTTGCAGACTCTTACCTGGTACGTCATGGTTGGTTGTCAGGACCAGACTACCAGAACTCAAACTAAATCGAACGGGTCGCCCCGGGAAACCTTTTTCGGGGAGCCTCTTCATCCAACTGTTAAGCATGGAGTATAAGTTCTCTTACTTCCACTAGTTACCTCGTGCTTTCCGCCGGACATTTACTAGCCTTCTCCATATCGGAACGCAGGTTTCCACTCCGGGGAGATGCAACGGGCTGATGGTCATGTTTGGCCGACACAAGGTTCTTCTTTACTGTCTACAGATCGATCTCAACCTCGTCAACATGCCTTTGGTAACGTTTGTTGAGACCGCTACCATACTCACACATCTGTGCTCTCTCCTCACGGAACGCCTGCGCTCTCCTCGCGGTTCGTCGGTTCGACTCACCGATGACGGAGCGAAGATGGTGCTCGAGGAAAAAGACCTTTGCAGCAAGGTCCCCGTCCTCTCCGTCATCGTCACTACTCTTCACACCCTGGAATGCGATCAGGAAGTCATCCATTTTGCTCACTACCGCACATAAAAAGCACGCCAGTCGCTCCTCGCTCTCAACAACCACGGAGACGCGTTTGCTCAGCCTGGCGGGGCAGACCGAGCAGGAGAAGAGAAGCTGTGGTATCCTCTCCTCGGGGGCCTCGTCGTCTTCCTCGCACTCCTGCTGCGGGCGCCCGTTGGCTAGTACCTTGAGCACCTACACCCTTACAATGATTTATTTTAGTATTTAGCTAACTACTAATTTCCTCAATCACTACAGTAGCACAAATCGGTTTGATGGTGAGTCGCGTCTCACACCAGTGAAATCGTAGCACGGGTAGATACTTGTATATATGACTTCTTACATCAGTTGATAATACGTTACGTAGAAATACGGTTAGATTACTGATCGCTATGACTTTCTACATCAATTGGTACTAGGACACGTATGGAGAGTTATATTATTGGTCGCCATGATTCATCAGTTTATAATAGGAGACGTAGGGATAGTTAGATTACTGGTCGCTACGACTTTCTACATAAGTTGATACTATTACTGCGACACGTATGGAGAGTTAGATTTCTGGTGGCTATGACCTCCTACATCAGTTGATAATAGAGCACGTGGAGCGAGTTAGATTACTGGTCACTATGACTTCATGTACCGAAGCGAGCATAAATTCGATTAGTGTTAGTCCGTACCCGGAAAAACAAATTCGACTTTCCCCACGTAGAATTCAACTTCATATACAAATTTGTTACGGTACTATGAGTGGACAAAGCCTCGTAATGGGTTATAATAATCCGATTTCCACTTAGTTCAAATATAGAGCGGGAAATGGACATTGAAGATTTACTTAGTTATAAATCATAAACGAACTTCCGCTCACCCCTGTACATATGTTGATATCCTCAACCTTGATGTGTGAAGGCGCGACGCTGCTGTCGAACGAATGGGCGTAGCTATATTCATTGCAATGATTCCGCATCATTGAGAAGCAAATAAGGGACTCGTTCATTTATGAACTTTGGCTTAATTTTACGGCTGAAAAGACATCATTGTGTCCATCATGATTTGTCTACCAATATTGTAAACTATTTAATGCATGTCTTGTGCCCTAATTTGATTATAATAAAATATATATAATCCTAATCTCGTCGATGCCCGTTGGATAATTTATTACTGAGCGAGAAATCCTTCATTAGCTTATCTACATTTCTCGAATTAACCTCTTTGAGACATTTGCGTATTCCTTGGACTGATACTTCAACTATAAGTCTGGTAGGATTTTTCAATTTCTTCACTCTAAATACCAATTATAAATTATACCATAATACGATATACTGTAACTCAATGTTAACTTAGAGATTATACCTATACTCAACGTATCGATGGAGCTCTTGACATACTCAGAGACAAATTAAACGTGAATAATCAATTGACAGTTTTAAATACATTATGTGATTATTGAAGTACTTGTATTACAGTTAGGTATTTTAAACTCACTGCTAAACAGCGGAAATACACGTTCAATTAAAAATATATATATATAAAAATATATAAAAAATATCATATTGATTGTGATTGCCTGACGTTTTAAAAAGCATAACCCTCATGCAATCATAATTTTTTAATTGTTGATCATGATTTATAGATTGGGACGCCTTTTTAGTCAAGAACGCAACGCCCATCTCTACCTAGCCGAAGCAAAATCGTATCCTAGGCATCTTGGAAAAAATATTATGTGGCCCTTGTTCCCGGGAGTCAAACTTCGTTCATCTGTTTAATACGTTAAGATAACATGAATGAACAGGATGTTCAGTAAATACAATTACTCAACAAAACTATGATACGGACACATAAAGACGTTAATCCGAATCACTCAAAATGGAGGTGGCCGACGACAAGGTGCACCTCACACTCCCATACACTGAGACTCATACCAAAACGTGGCCCTTTAGCGCTAAAGGGTCCGACCAAGACCAAACATACACTTCGGTTCAAAAGTGAAGTCTTGTATCAGTGTCAGCAGCAGGGCCCGACAGTTTTCACTGCTTTAGCAATGCTGCATTATGGTTATCGGGTCCTCCCCAGCCACGTCCATCCCGCTTCTCAAAGTGACGTTTCTAAGCGTGACTCATCCATTCACAATCATTCTCCACTCACGCCTGTCTCTACTCCCTAAAACCTGCTTTATGATATCCATCCACCCAAACCTCGGTATACCTTTAGGCTTACGTCCACACACGTCCGCTTTCATCCTTTTTTTATATCAGTTTCCCATCATCCATCCCTATCATGTGTCCGAACCCCCTGAACACTCCTGAATCCACTCTGTCCTTCAACTTCCTGCCTAACCATCCCAGTTCTAATTCGAACTGCGTCATTATTAATCTTATTCCTACGCGACACTCCGGCCTTCTCTCTAAAAAATTTCATTACGAAAACATTCAACTTCCATTTATCTTCCACCCTCTCCTCCGCGCCTCTGCCCTGTAGAGAATAAGTGGAACAATAATTAACCCTCATTCAACCCTCTCCTTGCTTCCACACCCAACATATTGCAGCTCATTACAGTTTTCAAAGCACCCAGCACTTCAAACCTTTCCTTTACTCTTATTTCACCTCAACTTCCACTAGCTCAGTCATCTTCACATGAGAGCACAGGAACTTAAAACATTGATCATCCGTATAAAACTCCCCATTTAGTCGGACAGTGATTCCGCTCGCATCGTCGTTTCACAAGCGTTCAATAACTTAACTTTTACCCCCGTTAACTTGCAACTTCCTACTCTCATACACTCTACCAAGCTCACGCATCTTCTCCTTAATTGCCACCAGTGCCGTTTCATTTGCAAACAGTAGTGTTAGTAGTAGTAGTATTAGGCCAGGGACGGGCTGAGGAGTCCATTTAGGCAGTATTTCAGCCCAGCCTAGCCCAGCCCAGCCTAGATGAGGTGCCCATCGTTCATGGGCTGCCAGATGTGGAAGGCTCCAACGGGGGTTATTGCCAACTGGGCGGCAATACTCCTAACGTCACATTTTCTTAGTTAGGGGGTGGATTAGTCTTCCAGTGCAAGGCGAGGTTGGTATTAAGTGTTTTCGTTATTGCTGTTGACCACATCATGTGATGAACGGTTCCAAATTATTGGTATCTTGATTGGAATGAAGTTCTCGGCCACTGATGTTCTGAATGATCTTAGCTGCAGTTGTTTCCATTACTTCTGTTTCTTTTGTTATAATCTCGGCAAAAAGAGCACTCAATGCTAGTACATCTGTTTAGATATTTACAGGTCTCTATTAACTGACAACTAGGTCATCTTCTTTCATGTGATATTAGTTTAAGTTTTCGAGTCTTTGCGG
>SDVV010044733.1:0-10130 GCA_016164225.1 Gammarus roeselii
AAACATCTATATATATATTGATATGTGTTCCTCAGGACTTTTATATACGTTTCTGACCTCAAGACTTCCACTCCTGGGATCTCATGAGTTCAAGTCTGGCTTCTTGGAGATCGTATTGCCTAGTTCCATGGCGCTCCGTCATTGCAGTTTTATTTACGTTTAATCTTTCGGCCAGACACATTACTGAACCGTAGATGTGTATCAAATAACGGTTTTCTGATAGCAAATTTTGCTAGGCAATGATGCCAGTAGCGTAGTTACATTTCATGGTCATTCACGCTTCAGGGCACTCAAATTTTATTTGCCTACTCATCTATTTGTTTACACATATCCGCAAACAATATACGAATAAGGAGATCGTACCCTAGCGTCGATAATAAGTATTTTATTTCGGTTAGAACCGTTGACTGCAGACACTTAATCAAGTTTGGTTAAAATCAAGAACATGCCATGCATTTCTTATGGTAAAATAGTCCATTACTATTCTGTCGTTGGTAAGAGGCTAATGAGATATTCATAAGCTAGAGAACATCTGCTCATGATCCTACAAGAGATGATAGCACATCTCCATAAGTGTAAGGCACCTGAGAGCGACTCCATCTTGCAAAGGACTTTTACTGCAGGTATTAAAACAACGGCTTCTGGCTACTAATGGGAAAGACCATCATCTGGCTGCATTTTGAAGACTGTTTACTACGAATACTCTTCAAATTATCCCAAAACATTTCGCCTATTAAAAATTCTGCGACCCAATAATAACGATGCCGCAGGAAATTTTTATTTATTTACTAAACGAGATTTTTCTATTGACATAAAATCTCACAGAACAAATTAGAAGCATTGTTATTTTTCTGTCCAAACAAGATAATATAATTTCTTAATGACACTCTAACAACATGAACTCCACTCATTTTCTTGCAATTCTTTGAAAACAATCTATAGGGCAGCCCATTAACTGTCCTTATCCTGACAACATCCTCCACTGGTTCTCTCATTAAGACAGGCGTCTCTCATTGAAAGTGTGTTTGCTGCCGGTATCAGGCCTGTAAGCCGCTTTATTGGAGAAGCTGCCTGGCCAACGAGAACTGCCGCTGTCTCGCTAGGGTGCCACCATTTGAGGTCTTAGGGGACACAGTGTATCTCAACGTGGGGGCACCATTTGAGGTTGTAGGGGACACACTGTATCTTAACGTGGTGGCACCATTTGAGTCTTAGGGGACACAGTGTATCTCAACGTGGTGGCACCATTTGAGGTCTTAGAGGACACAGTGTATCTCAACGTGGTGGCACCATTTGAGGTCTTTGGGGACACAGTGTATCTCAACGTGGTGGCACCGTTTGAGGTCTTAGGGGGCACAGTGTATCTCAACGTGATGGGGACGTTCGATTGTCTTTGCGATAGTACCACCATTAGAGTGTTTTCGGAACAGAGTTGTTCGTGTCTCTATCAATGGTTATTGTGGCACTGTTCATGGTTATTTTTTGCAAGTGTTCAGAAGTGTAAGAAGGCCACAAGAGATCTTTTGACCCAGACTAGACTGTTGAAAATAATGACGGTATTTCAACGGAAGTATCTGGCAGATCACTGGCCGGACACCTTTTATTCATCCGTGAAATTCAACCGCCAACGTCATCATGACCGCTTAAATACCGAATAATGTTCCGATTTCCTTTAGACTTGGACAACTGGTCAGGGCATGTTTGCTCTCCAAACAACTGAGTGCTTCTGTTGATGTTGACAGATGATTATAAGCATTCTGCTAATACACGGTAGACTGTCCGTCATTATGACTGACGTACTGTTTCGTTTTTCCACAAAAAAATGCTTTGTCCCTGCCGAGGCTCGAACTCGCGACATGCGGTATAGCAGGCAGATACGCTAAACACTCGGCCACTGCGGCTCTTGCATTTGGATTGGATGCACATGAATGCGTTTTTAAATATCACTCCTCTTCGGCTTCGGACAGAGCCCACGGAACATTCGCCACACAACTGCCTTGTCACTGTTGAGGCTCGAACTCGCAACATGCAGCACTGCAATGAGATACGCTAACTACTCGGCCACGGTGGTATATGATCGCACATAAAGGGATTTATGAACAATTTCCCTACTCGGCTTTGGATAACGCCCACTGGATATTCGTCCAAATGTGGTCCCGCGCATTCATTGAGGAAAAATAACATTAATAAAAAAAAGCGCAGGTGAGTTATTAGTATGATTTCAATTGATATTTTCTACATTTAAATCTCATTGTACGTCATTTCCTTTCATCATGACATTATATAGTAATTTATATTGATTTAAATGACGACCATTTAAAATAACCGATAAGCAGATAAGATGGTGGGGTACCACATAAGAAGGCATGTATTCAAAATGGTGAGTGCATCTTTTGCTTTCTATTTAGACATCGATTAACCTATGGCATTATCAGCTAGTTATTAGAGCCGGTGGAACGACGGACAGTGATCGGTGTTCAACATGGCTAGACAACAGACGCATAAAAAAAATCCGTTGTAACAATTACGGTCTTATTGTAGGTACGGTCTAACAATAAAAAATGCGGTAATACAATAAAAAACCCAATTTCCGCTTAAACAACGGACAAATTTTGAGATTTTATGTAACGGAAATTTTAACAGACGAAATTCCAAAAGTATCTGTTGGTTCACATGTTTTGTTTTAACAGTGTATATAGGTTGCATTTTAATAGCAATAGGATTAGATCTGGAATAGAACGTCTAAGAGCGCTTCATGTGTCATTTCTGTTTTAAAATATCAAGACAACTCGATAAGTGGAGAAATTTCTCGTAAAGTCGAGTGAGAAACGCTCCCCAACGATTTTGTATCCATTTTTCCTACTCAGTCCGCTCGCATCTAGAGAAAAAGGTTTGCTCTGCCGACGTTTTCCTTACCCTTCATAATCTTTCCCACCTCGATCATGTCAACTCTGACTCGACGCCTCTCTTGTGAATAAAGATCGAGTTCACGTAGTCTGTCTTCGTACGATTTGTTGCGCAGCGAAGGGATAAAATTGGTAGCTTTTCGTTGAACCTTCTCTAATTTAATAACGTCTTTTCCAAGAAACGCGTCCAGAATTGAACGGAATACTCGAGATGCGGTCTAACAAATGCATGGTATACCTTTGTGGCACTGATCAATGGTTATTGTGGCACTGATCAATGGTTATTGTGGCCCTGATCAATGATTATTGTGGCCCTGATCAATGGTTATTGTGGCACTGATCAATGGTTATTGTGGCACTGATCAATGGTTATTGTGGCCCTGATCAATGATTATTGTGGCACTGATCAATGGTTATTGTGGCACTGATCAATGGTTATTGTGGCACTGATCAATGGTTATTGTGACACTGATCAATGGTTATTGTGGCACTGATCAATGGTTATTGTGGCACTGATCAGTGGTTATTGTGGCCCTGATCAATGATTATTGTGGCCCTGATCAGTGGTTATTGTGACACTGATCAATGGTTATTGTGGCCCTGATCAATGGTTATTGTGGCACTGATCAATGGTTATTGTGGCCCTGATCAGTGGTTATTGTGACACTGATCAATGGTTATTGTGGCACTGATCAATGGTTATTGTGGCCCTGATTAATGGTTATTGTGGCCCTGATCAATGGTTATTGTGGCACTGATCAATGGTTATTATGGCCCTGATCAGTGGTTATTGTGACACTGATCAATAGTTATTGTGGCACTGATCAATGGTTATTGTGGCCCTGATTAATGGTTATTGTGGCACTGATGAATTCAGACAATATTTTCATATTGCGGAACATCTGATTCACTTACATTGTTACTGTCTGTCTTTCCTAATTTCATTACTGTTTGAGCTTTTATAGCATCTAGCTTCATATCATTCTCATATGGGCGTACATTTAATTTACTAATCGTAGAAATCGGAAACGCTATAATTCATGAGTTAGACAGCATTAAATTCCTTGGGGTATATTTTGACGAACATCTGACGTTCGAATATCACATCGACAGCATATCATCAAATTGTCAAAATCTATAGGCATTCTTAATAAATTAAACAAATTCCTCCCCCAATCAATCCAGCCATTTTTAATTTACGGAATCGAAGCCTGGTATGGAACAGACAAAATTTATACTACAAACGAAAGCTATCAGAGCTATAAATAGCCTTCCATTCAATTCCCATACTAATCAGCATTTTAAAGCCATGAATATCCTGAAATTGGAGGATCAATATAACTTCAAATTGCCCTATACGCGTTCAAACTTTTTACAGAAACTATGATCCAAAACAAATTTTTGGATGTTCACCATCATTACACAATAAATGCGAATAACCTTGTAATACCCCGTTATAATAGACCCAAAACCAAATCCATTATCCACTTCAACTGTGTTAAAATTTGGAACTCGCTAACTCCTGTTTACCGTCACAATGATTCCCTAACGATCTTTAAGTCAAGACTGAAAGAGTTATACTTATCATCTTACAACTCCAACTATGATTTATTATCACTTTATTGTCTTCTCAACGTCTCCCGATCGTATTCAAATTTGTAACCTCGTCAGAAGCAGATGAATTGCCAGCTCAACAACCTCGCAGTATGTTTGAGTTTTCATTTTTTCGATATTAATAGGACTCTTGTTAAATGGTGTCGGGTATTTAACTGTCCATGCATTTGTCTCCAGTTGGTGTCTGGGCTTAATAATTCTAGATACATCTGTTTTATACGTATTTTAGGATAGATACTATCGATAGGTTAGTATGTAAGGATTAGGTTGCCACAGAAGCTCTAAATAAATTAAAATAGAGCCTCCAATTTTGTACCCTGTAATAATATAACTGTAAAATGGAGTAACATGTAAACTGTACATTCTTGTTGTAATAAACTGTTTCAACTGTTATCATTTTCTGCGTTTCGACGTTCGTAATTTTGAAGATTTGACTTGAGAAAAATTTGTTAGACTTGTATACAAATGCCAGCATACAATGGGGAAAAGGTTCACTAGGAGAAATGTAAGATAAAATCGGCTTTTTAAAGTATGTTTTGGTGTAAAATTTCATTTTCAAAATCTTTTATGAACTTCAGTAAATCATGACTGCGCATAGATCGCTTATTTATGAGCATTCGGTATGATTTTGATTGTTCATTTTTTTTGCGAGATGAACCTTTTGTTCCATTTAATTTTTCCATTTTAATGTCTCATCACAAAGCGCTCTTAAAACTTCATCTCTCATCCTGGTCTATGTTCTCTCGCACTCAACGAAGCGTTTGTCGTAACTTGTTTCATATTCATATTTCCTAATTATGTGAAGGGTCTTTGTGCTATAGGCCGGAATGATGAGAGGTGCCTTTGTGCTATAGGCCGGTATAATGAGAGGCGCCTTTGTGCTATAGGCAGGTATGATGCGAGGTGCCTTTGTGCTATAGGCCGGTATAATGAGAGGTGCTTTTGTGCTTTAGACCGGTATAATGAGAGGTGCCTTTGTGCTATAGGCCGGTATAATGAGAGGTGCCTTTGTGCTACAGGCCGGTAGGATGAGAGGTGCCTTTGTGCTATAGGCCGGTATAATGAGAAGTGCCTTTGTGCTATAGGCCGGTATGATGAGAGGTACCTCTGTGCTATAGGACGGTATAATGAGAGGTGCCTTTGTGCTATAGGACGGTAGGATGAGAGGTGCCTTTGTGCTATAGGCCGGTATAATGAGAGATGCCTTTGTGCTATAGGACGGTAGGATGAGAGGTGTCCATGTGCTATAGGACGGTATAATGAGAGGTGCCTTTGTGCTATAGGACGGTATAATGAGAGGTGCCTTTGTGCTATAGGACGGTAGGATGAGAGGTGTCTATGTGCTATAGGCAGGTTTGATGCGAGGTGCCTTTGTGCTATAGGCCGGTATAATGAGAGGTGCTTTTGTGCTTTAGACCGGTATAATGAGAGGTGCCTTTGTGCTAACGGCCAGTATAATGAGAGGTCTTTGTGCTATCGGCCGGTATAATGAGATATCGACTTTCGACGTTATCAATAGTGTTACTTAAGACTAGAAAAATCCACGTTGTTATAAAACTGGGCGACCCAGTGGTAGAGATAGAGCGATCATTCATTAATTAATATTTTCAATAGAGTTTATTAGCAGAACTTAAACGATCAATGTCGTTATTTACGTTGTCAAAAAAATTCAAAATATATAATCGACTGAATGCACTCAACGAAAAAAAGTACAGCCTGAGGACTATGCGATGCCTGTGCACTGTTCTTGGACAGGAACTGTGTCTGTACACAGTGTTTGTATACAGTGAATGTGCACAGTGTCTGTATGCAGTGCCTACCGTAGCTGGACCCACTCCAGTGGCTGCTGCAGCCCTTCCAACTGCCTGTCGCTGTTGACCAAACGGATCACAGCCACGGCCGATAGGCGGTAAAACCTAGAAAATTGTGCGATCCGAGGGACTAAAAAGAGAGAGGATCAAACATGGATGATGGAGAGTGGGACGGAGGGAAACCAATGGTGAGGACGGTGGACATAGGTGATGGAGAGCAGGATGAGAGGGTGAGTCAGTGATGAGGATGGGTGACTTTGGTGATGAAGAAGATAGGATGGTCAATGAATATGACTGTGGACATTGGTGATAATGGCTGACTTGGCTGGTCACAATCAGACATTGTCAGTGTGTTGATTAAGTAGAAAGAATAATTGAGTCCCTCATATTATGTGTAATTGATATGAGTAAGGTGAGCACGACGATGGACTACTCACTAACATCTTTCTCACATAATTAAGAACGAAATCGCTATCAAATTTTAATACCTGCTATTACGTTAACTACCAGCTCTATAATCAATCCTAATATCCAACTCTAATATCTAATTCTAATATCAAGCCCTAATATCCAATACAAGCATGTAACCCTAATGTCCAACCCTAATATCCAACTCTAATATCCAACCCTAATATCCAACACGACTGTAAGCAACAAACCCTAATAACCATCCCTAATGCACAACTTGGACGCAGTGATTTTACGCATATAATAAAAATGCAACGATATCTTATTTTCTATTATCGGTAACGACCAACGTATTGAAATTCTAAGGCGATTTCCCTCTTTGATCAACATATTACGATACTCGTGTTTGCTTCCTTGATACTGTCAAGATATCTATCAATTCCTTGCAGGTGGTAGAGAGGATGACCATTCCTACAAGACACCGTCGGTGGAGTCCCCTTGTAAGGAGTGGCGCCTGATTGAGACACAAGACACGACATAGTTTGGAAAACATCGCCTAGACTTGAGCCAGAAATCTCTGAACTGTCGATGTTCTTCCAGAAGCGGCTGTAACACTAGGATTTGTATCGCTATTGCTCTCTCTTTCTCTCTCGATCTCTCTTCCTTTCAGTATCTTCACAGTTTTTCCAAATACCTAAACTTTTTCTTATCATACATCAGAACCCGGCGGTAGCAGTTGCTGGAGAAGCAGGATCAGTAGCAGCAGTAACAGCTGCAGCAACAATAGCAGCTGCAGCAGCAGCAACATTTGTAGCAGCAGTAGCAGCTACATTAGCCGTAAAAGCTGTAATGTTAGCAGTAGCAACAGTAACAGTTACCACAGCAGTAGAAGTAGCAGCAGAAGCAGCTGCAGCAGCAGTAGCGGTTGCAGCAGCAGTAACAGCTGTAGCGGCTGCACGGGCATTCACAAGCCCGTGCTGATAAAGCCTGCATCAGCACGGACTTATGAATGACGCATGCATCAGCGGAGGCTGGTGAATGACGCATGCATCAGCGGGGGTTGGTGAATGACGCATGCATCAGCGCGGGCTAATGAATGACGCATGCATCAGAGGGGGTTGGTGAATGACGCATGCATCAGCGCGGGCTAATGAATGACGCATGCATCAGCGGGGGTTTGTGAATGACACATGCATCAGCGGGGGCTAGTGAATGATGCATGCATCAGCGCGGGCTAATGAATGACGCATGCATCAGCGGGGGCTGGTGAATGATGCATGCACCAGCGGGGGCTGGTGAATGATGCATGCACCAGCGGGGGCTGGTGAATGACGCATGCATCAGCGGGGGCTAGTGAATGATGCATGCATCAGCGCGGGCTAATGAATGACGCATGCATCAGCGGGGGCTAGTGAATGATGCATGCACCAGCGAAGGCTGGTGAATGACGCATGCATCAGCGCGGGCTGGTGAATGACGCATGCATCAGCACGGGCTTATGAATGATGCATGCATCAGCGGGGGCTGGTGAATGGCGCATGCATCAGCCCGGGCTGGTGAATGACGCATGCATCAGCGCGGGCTAGTGAATGACGCATGCATCAGCACGGGCTTATGAATGACGCATGCATCAGCGGGGGCTGGTGAATGGCGCATGCATCAGCCCGGGCTGGTGAATGACGCATGCATCAGCCCGGGCTGGTGAATGACGCATGCATCAGCGCAGGCTCGTGAATGACGCATGCATCAGCGCAGGCTGGTGAATGACGCATGCATCAGCACGGGCTTATGAATGACGCATGCATCAGCGGGGGCTGGTGAATGGCGCATGCATCAGCCCGGGCTGGTGAATGGCGCATGCATCAGCCCGGGCTGGTGAATGACGCATGCATCAGCCCGGGCTGGTGAATGACGCATGCATCAGCCCGGGCTGGTGAATGACGCATGCATCAGCGCGGGCTTGTAAATACACCTACAGTCCGAGCCCTTCTAAACTCAATTCCATGTCCTTGAGGCACTGTGGTGGAGCTGTGGACGGTATTCCCAGCAGCAGTGGTGGCGGCGGCGGTAGGAATGGTATCTAGGTGACGACAACGGCGGCGGAGGTGTGTGCGATTGTAGCAGAGGCAGTCTAACTCACACTACTGTTCAGGTTGACTAAGTAATTTGGACTGCGTGTTTGCAATACGACTTTGTTCCGTACGATGCGGTCAATGCTGACGAAAAGACAGGAGTCTTGCGCTTGTGTGCCAACATGTGTTACCAAGATATAGGGGTAGACTTTGATGTCAACAACATGTTAGGATATGGACCATATAGGTTCTATTGCAACATAGCTTAGGTATGTTCTAAGACACGCTGTCTGAAGTTCTGTGGTTTGGAGACAGGTTTTAAAGCCGCTGTCTTGGCACGGCTTTTTCGGAGATAAATGCTGAATCCCCTTGGCATGACGTTGGCTGTTTAGAGACAGATATTGAGGCCCCTTGTCTTGTTGCTTCTTTAAAGGAGACAGGTTCTGAGGCACGCTGTCTCAACATGCTCGAGAGGAGACAGATTCTGAGCCACTTGTCTTGACGTTGGCTGTTTGGAGACAGATACTGAGTCACGCTGTCCCGACGTCATCTGTTTGGAGACGGGTTCTGAGGCACGCTGTCCTGACGTTGTCTGGTTGGAGACGAGGTCTGGCGGTCGCCGTCGTGTACCTGTGATCTGGTTAGGAAAGGGACGTGGTCTGGCGGTCGCCGTCGTGTACCTGTGGTCTGGCTAGGAAAGGGACGTGGTCTGGCGGTCGCCGTCATGTACCTGTGGTCTGGCTAGGAAAGGGACGTGGTCTGGCGGTCGCCGTCGTGTACCTGTGGTCTGCGCTAGGAAGGGGATCGGAGTTTGCACGCTGAAATTTCATCAGCTTTCCAATTCAATTTAGAGATTGCACTATAAGCTGGTCTCAGAGTATAATATGAATGGCGCCTGCACTATGTGAATAGAGAGGAATGTAGAGTAACGGACGCGTGTAGTCTGGTGCACTGTATATGCATTGAACGGTCATGCAACCGGACTATGGTGCACTGCAAATACATTGAACGGTCATGCAAGCGGACTATGGTGCACTGTGTATACCTTGAACGGTCATGCAAGCGGACTATGGTGCACTGCAAATACATTGAACGGTCATGCAAGCGGACTATGGTGCACTGCAAACACATTGAACGGTCATGCAAGCGGACTATGGTGCCCTGCAAATACATTGAACGGTCATGCAAGCGGACTATGGTACACTGCAAATACATTGAACAGTCATGCAAGCGGACTATGGTGCACTGCAAATACATTGAACGGTCATGCAAGCGGACTATGGTACACTGCAAATACATTGAACGGTCATGCAAGCGGA
>SDVV010044734.1:0-10130 GCA_016164225.1 Gammarus roeselii
CCCTCCCCTTCCGGTCTCCCCCGTCCGTTAGCTGGCCGCGGAAAACCAGTTCCGGACCCTAGGCCCCCGCCCCCCGCTGCGCTTACCCCGTACGCTCGGTGAGTCAAGGTGCATGCATCGCGCCAAAACTAACTCTATTTATCCCTATCTATAATCCTTCACTAATCCGCGTTTTGCGCAACATCTAACTACTGGTGTCTTCTAGATCAACCATCTTATCGGAAAGCGGTAGCTACCCATACGGGTAGCGGGTGTCCTCAAGATGAACCATCTTATCAGAAAGCGGTAGCTACCCTTACGGGTTGCGGGTGTCTTCAAGATAAACCATATTACTAGAAAGCGGTAGCTACCCTCAAGGGTAGCGGGTGGTCCAAGCTGAACCATCTTACCAGAAAGCGGTAGCTTCCTTTACGGGTACTGGGTGTCTTTAAGATGAACCATCTTATCACAAAGCGGTAGCCACCCTACGAGTAGCGGGTGACTTCAAGATGAACCATCTTATTAGAAAGCGGTAGCAACCCATGAGGGTAGCGGGTGCCTTCAAGATGAACCATCTTATCAGAAAGCGGTAGCTACCCCTACGGGTAGCGGGTGTCTTCAAGACGCACCATCTTATCAGAAAGTGGTTTTCCTTTACGGGTAGCGGGTGTCATCAGAATGAACCATCTTATTAGAAAGCAGAAGCTACCCTTATGGGTGGCGGGTGTCTTCAAGACGCACCATCTTTTCAGAAAGCGGTAGCTACCCTTACGGGTACCGGGTGTCTGCAAGATGAACCATCTTATCAGAAAGCGGTAGCTACCCTTACGGGTTGCGGGTGTCTTCAAGATAAACCATCTTACCAGAAAGCAATAGCTACCCTCAAGGGTAGCGGGTGTCTCCAAGCTTGAACCATCATACCAGAAAGCGGTAGCGTCCCTTACGGGTCCTGGGTGTCTTCAAGATGAACCATCTTATCACAAATCGGTAGCCACCCTACGGGTAGTGGGTGTCTTCAAGATGAACCATCTTATTAGAAAGCGGTAGCAACCCTTGAGGGTAGCAAGTGCCTTCAAGATGAACCATTTTATCAGGAAGCGATAGCTACCCTCACGGGTAGCGGGTGTCTTCAAGACACACCATCTTATCAGAAAGTGGTTTTCCTTTACGGGTAGCGGGTGTCTTCAAATGAACCATCTTATCAGAAAGCAGTAGCTACCCTTACGAGTAGCGGGTGCCTCCAAGATGAACCATCTTATCAGAAAGCGGTAGCTACCCTTACTGGTAGCGGGTGTCTTCAAGATGAACCATCTGATCAAAAAGCGGTAGCCACCCTTACGAGTAGCGGGTGTCTGCAAGATGAACAATCTTATCAGAAAGCGGTTGCTACCCATACGGGTATCGGGTATCTTCAAGATGAAACATCTAATCAGAGAGCGGTAGCTACCCTTACGGGTAGCGGGTGTCTTCAAGATGAACCATCTTATCAGAAAGCGGTAGCTACTCTTATGTACGAGTTGCGGGTGTTTTCAAAATAAACCATCTCATCAGAAAGCGGTAGCTACCCTTACGAGTAGCGGGTGTCGTCAAGATGAACCATCTTATCAGAAAGTGGTAGCTACCCTTACGGGTAGCGGGTGTCTTCAAGATGAACCATCTTATCAGAAAGCGGTAGCTACTCATACGAGTTGCGGGTGTTTTCAAAATAAACCATCTCATCAGAAAGCGGTAGCTACCCTTACGAGTAGCGGGTGTCTCCAAGATGAACCATCTTATCAGAAAGTGGTAGCTACCCTTACGGGTAGCGGGTGTCTTCAAGATGAACAATCTTAATAGAAAGCGGTAGCTACTATTATGGGTAGCGGGTGTCTTCAAGATGAACCATCTTATCCGGAAGCGGAAGCTACCCTTACGGGTAGAGGGTGTCTTCAAGATGAATCATCTTATCAGAATGCGGTAGCTACCGTTGAGGGTTGCGGGTGTCTTCAAGATGAACCATCTTATCAGAAAGCGGTAGCTACCCTTTCGGGTACCGAGTGTCTGCAAGATGAACCAACTTATCAGAAAGCGGTAGCAACCCTTACGGGTGGTAAGTGTCTTCAAGATGAACCATCTCATCAGAAAACGGTAGTTACCCCTACGGGTAGCAGGTGTCTCCAAGATGAACCAACTTATCAGAAAGCGGTAGCTATCCTAACGGGTAGCGGGCGTCTTCAAGATGAACCGTCTCATCAGAAAGAAGTAGCTACCCTTACGGGTAGCGGGTGTCTTCAAGATGAACCAACATATCGAAAGCGGTAGCTACCCTCACGGGTAGCGGGTGTCTCCAAGATGAACTATTTCATCAGAAAGAGGTAGCTATCCATACGTGTAGCATGTGTCTTCAAGATGAACCATCTTTTCAGAAAGTGGTAGCTACCCTTACGGGTAGTGGGTGTCTTCAAGATAAATCAGCTAATCAGAAAGCGGCAGCTACCCTTACAGGTAGCAGGTGTCTTCAAGAGGAACCTTTTTATCAGAAAGCGGTAGCTTCCCTTACGGGTAGCGGGTGTCTACAAGATGAACCATCTTATTGGAATGCGGTAGCTACCCTTACGGGAAGCGGGTGTCTTCAGGATGAACCATCTCATCAGAAAGCGGTAGCTACCCTTGCGGGACGCGGGTGTCTGCAAGATAAACCATCTTATCAGAAAGCGGTAGCTGCCCTCGAGGGTAGCGTCTGTCGTCAAGATGAACCATCTTATCACAAAGGGTAGCTACCCTCACGGGTAGCGGGTGTCCTCAAGATGATCCATCTTATCAGAAAGCGGTAGCTACCCTTACGGGTAGCGGGTGTCTTCAAAATAAACCATCGTATCAGAAAGCGGTAGCTACCCTTACGTGTAGCGGGTGTCTTCAAGATGAACCATCTAATCAGAGAGCGGTAGCCACCCTCACGGTAGCGGGCGCCTTCAAGTTGAACCATCTTATCAGAAAGCAGTAGCTACCCTTACGGGTAGCGGGTGTCTTCAAGATGAACCAACTTATCAGAAAGCGGTAACTACCCTTACGGGTAGCGGGTGTTTTCAAGATGAACCATCTCATCGGAAAGCGGTAGCTACCCTTACGGGTAGCGGGTGTCTTCAAGATGAACTATCTTATCAGAATGCGGTAGCTACCCTTGATGGTAGCGGGTATCTTCAATATAAACCATCTTATCAGAAAGCGGTAGCTACCCTAACGAGTAGCGGGTGTCTCCAAGATGAACCATCTTGTAAGAAAGCGGTAGCTATCCTTACAGGTAGCGGGTGTGTTCAAGATGAACCATCTTATACGAAAGCGTTAGCTACAATTACGGGTAGCGGGTGTCTTCAAGATGAACCATCATATCAGAAGGCGGTAGCTACCCTTACGGGTAGCGGGTGCCTTGAAGATGAACCATCTTATCAGAAAGTGGTAGCTACCCTTACGGGTACCGGGTGTCTTCAAGATGAACCAACTTTTCAGTAAGCGGTAGCTACTCCCACGGGTAGCGGGTGTCTTCAAGATGAACCATCTTATCAGTAAGCGGTAGCTATCCTTACGTGTAGAGGGTGTCTTCAGGATGAACCATCTTATCAGAAAGTGGAAGCTACCCATGAGGGTGGCGGGGGTCTCCAAGATGAATCATCTCATCAGAAAGAGGTAGCTACTCTCACGGGTAGCGGGTGTCCTCAAGATGAATCATCTTATCAGAAAGCGGTAGCTACCCTTGAGGGTAGCGGGTGTCTTCAAGATAAACCATCTTATCAGAAAGCGGTGGTTTCCCTTGAGGGTAGCGGGTGTCTTCAAGATGAACCATTTCATTAGATAGCGGTAGCTACCCTTACGAGTAGAGGGTGTCTTCAAGATGAACCAACATATCGAAAGCGGTAGCTACCCTTACGGGTAGCGGGTGTCTCCAAGATGAACCATTTCATCAGAAAGAGGTAGCTATTCTTACGGGTAGCATGTGTCTTCAAGATAAACCATCTAATCAGAAAGCGGCAGCTACCCTTACAGGTAGCTGGTGTCTTAAAGAGGAACCATCTTATCAGAAAGCGGTAGCTTCCCTCACGGGTAGCGGGTGTCTACAAGATGAACCATCTTATTGGAAAGCGGTAGCTACCCTTGCGGGTAGCGGGTGTTTTCAAGATGAACCATCTAGTTAGAAAAGCGGTAGCTACTCTTACGGGTAGTGGGTGTCTTCAAGATGAACCATCTTATCAGAAAGCGGTAGCTACTCTTACGGGTAGCGGGTGTTTTCAAAATCAACCATCTTATCAGAAAGCGGTAGCTACCCTTACGAGTAGCGGGTGTCTTCAAGATGAACCATCTTATCCGAAAGTGGTAGCTACACTTACGGGTAGCGGGTGTCTTCAAGATGAACCATCTTATCAGAAAGCGATAGCTACCCTTATGGGTAGCGAGTGTCTTCAAGATGAACCATCTTATCCGAAAGCGGAAGCTACCCATACGGGTAGCAGGGTTCTTCAAGATAAACCATCTTATCAGAAAGCGGTAGCTACCGTTGAGGGTAGCGGGGGTCTTCAAGATGAACCATCTTTTCAGAAAGCGGTAGCTACCCATACGGGTAGCGGGTGTCTTCTAGATCAACCATCTTATCAGAAAGCGGTAGCTACCCTTACGGGTAGCGGGTGGCTTCAAGATGAACCATCATATCAGGAGGCGGTCGATACCCTTACGGGTAGCGGGTGTCTTCAAGATGAACCATCTTATCAGAAGGTGGTAGCTACCCTTACGGGTAGCGGGTGTCGTCAAGATGAACCATCTCATCAGAAGGTGTTAGTCACCCCTACGGATAGCGGGTGTCTTCAAGATGTACCATCTTATCAGAAAACGGTAGCTCCCCATAAGGGTAGCGGGTGTCTTCAAGATGAACCATCTTATCATAAGGCAGTAGCCACCCTTACGGGTAGCGGGTGTCATCAAAATGAACCATCTTATCAGAAGGCGGTAGCTACCATTACGGGTAGCATGTGTCTACAAGATGAACCATCTTATCAGAAGGCGGTAGCTACCCTTACGGGTGGCGGGTGTCTTCAAGATGAACCGTATTATCAGAAGGCGGTAGCTCCTCTTACGGGTAGCGGGTGTCTTCAAGATGAACCATCTTATCAGAAGGCGGTAGCTACCCTTACGGGTAGCGGGTGTCTTGAAATTAAACCATCTTATCAGAAGGCGGTAGCTACCCTTACGGGTAACGGGTGTCTTCAAGATGAACCATCTTATCAGAAGGCAGTAGCCACCCAAACGGGTAGCGGGTGTCTTCAAGATGAACGATCTTAACAGAAGGCGGTATCAACCATTAAGCGGTAGCGGGTGTCTCCAAGATGAACCATATTATCAGAAAGCGGTAGCTACCCTTACAGGTAGCGGATGTCTCCAAGATGAACCATCTTATCACAAAGCGGTAGCTCCCTTTACGGTTAGCGGGTGTCTTCAAGATGAATCATCTCATCAGAAAGCGGTAGCCACCCTTACGGGTAGCGGGTGTCTTCAAGATTAACCATCTGATCAGAGAGCGGTAGCTACCCTTACGGGTAGCGGGTGTCTTCAGGATGAACCATCTAATCAGAGAGCGATAGCCACCCTCACGGTAGCGGGCGCCTTCAAGTTGAACCATCCTATCAGAAAGCGGTAGCTACCCTTACGGGTTGCGGGTGTCTTCAAGATGAACCAACTTATCAGAAAGCGGTAACTACCCTTACGGGTAGCGGGTGTTTTCAAGTTTAACCATCTCATCGGAAGGCGGTAGCTACCCTTACGGGTAGCGGGTGTCTTCAAGATGAACTATCTTATCAGAAGGCGGTAGCTACCCTTACGAGTAGCGGGTGTCTTCAAGATGAACTATCTTGTAAGAAAGCGGTAGCTATCCTTACAGGTAGCGGGTGTGTTGAAGATGAACCATCTTATACGAGAGCGTTAGCTACAATTACGGGTAGCGGGTGTCTTCAAGATGAACCATCATATCAGAAGGCGGTAGCTACCCTTACGGGTAGCGGGTGCCTTGAAGATGAACCATCTTATCAGAAAGTGGTAGCTACCCTTACGGGTACCGGGTGTCTTCAAGATGAACCAACTCATCAGTAAGCGGTAGCTACTCCCACGGGTAGCGGGTGTCTTCAAGATGAACCATCTAATCAGAAAGCGGTAGCTACCCTTACGTGTAGAGGGTGTCTTCAGGATGAACCATCTTATCAGAAAGTGGTAGCTACTCATGAGGGTGGCTGGGGTCTCCAAGATGAATCATCTCATCAGAAAGAGGTAGCTACTCTCACGGATAGCGGGTGTCCTCAAGATGAATCATCTAATCAGAAAGCGGTAGCTACCCTAAAGGGTAGCGGGTGTCTTCAAGATATACCATCTAATCAGAAAGTGGTAGCCCCCCTTTACGATAGCGGGTGTCTGTAAGATGAACCAACTTCTCAGAAAGCGGTAACTACCCTTACGGGTAGCGGGTGTCTCCATGGTGAAACTTCTTAACAGAAAGTGATTGCTATCCTTACGGGTAGCGGGTGCCTCCAAGATGGACCATCTTATCAGAAAGGATAGCTACCCTTACGGGTAGCGGGTGTCTTCCAGATGTACCATCTCATCAGAAAGCGGTAGCTACCCTTTCGGATAGCGGGTGTCTCCAAGGTGAACCATCTAATCAGAAAGCGGTAGCCAACCTTACGGTAGCGGGTGTCTGCAAGATGAACCAACTTATCGGTAAGCGGTAGTTTCCCTTACGGGTAGCGGGTGTCTTCTAGATCAACCATCTTATCAGAAAGCGGTAGCTACTCTTACGGGTAGCGGGTGTCTGTAAAATAAACCATCTTATCAGAAAACGGTAGCTGCCCTTACGGGTAGCGGGTGTCTTCAAGGTGAACCATCTAATCAGAAAGTTGTAGCCACTCTTACGGTAGCGGGTGTCTGTAAGATGAACCAACTTATCTGAAAGCGGTAACAACCCTTACGGGTAGTGGGTGTTTCCGTGGTGAACCAACTTATCAGAGAGCGGTTGCTATTCTTACGGGTAACGGGTGCCTCCAAGATGGACCATCTTATCAGAAAGGGTAGCTACCCTTACGGGTAGCGGGTGTCTTCAAGACGAACCATCTTATCAGAAAGCGGTAGCCACCCTTACGGGTAGCGGGTGCCTTCAAGATGAACTATCATATAAAAAAGCGGTTGCTACCCCTACGGGTAGCGGGTGTCTTCAAGACGCACCATCTTATCAGAAAGTGGTAGCTACCCTTGAGCGGTAGCGGGTGTCTCCAAGATGAACCATCTTATCAGAAAGCGGTAGCAACCCTTTCCGGTAGCGGGTGTTTACAAGATATACCATCTTATCAGAAAGCGGTATCTACCCTATGGGTAGCGGGTGTCTTCATGACGCACCATCTTATCAGAAAGCACTAGCTACCCATGAGCGGTAGCGGGTGTCTCCAAGATGAACCATCTTATCAGAAACCGGTAGCTACCCTTACCGGTAGCGGGTGTCTTCAAAATGAACCACCTTATCAGGAAGCGGTAGCTACCCATACGGGTAGCGGGTGTTTCCAAGGAGAACCAACTTATCAGAAAGCGGTTGCTATCCTCACGGGTAACGGGTGTTTGCAAGTTGAACCATCTAATCGGAAAGCGGTAGCTACCCTTACGGGTAGCGGGTGTCTTCAAGATGAACTATCTTATCAGAAGGCGGTAGCTACCCTTATGAGTAGCGGGTGTCGTCAAGATGAACCATATTGTAAGAAAGCGGTAGCTATCCTTACAGGTAGCGGGTGTGTTCAAGATGAACCATCTTATACGAGAGCGTTAGCTACAATTACGGGTAGCGGGTGTCTTCAAGATGAACCATCATATCAGAAGGCGGTTGCCACCCTTACGGGTAGCAGGTGTCTTCAAAATGAACCATCTCATCAGGAAGCGGTAGCTACCCATACAGGTAGCGGGTGTTTTCAAGGAGAACCAACTCATCAGAAAGCGGTTGCTATCCTCACGGGTAGCGGGTGTCTTCAAGATGACCCATCTTATCAGAAAGCGGTAGCTACCCTTACGGATCGCGGGTGTCTCCAAGATGAACCATCTTATCAGAAAGCGGTAGCTACCCTTACTGGTAGCGGGTGTTTTCAAGATAAACTATCTTATCAGAAAGCGGTAGCAACCCTTACGGGTAGCGGGTGTCTTCAAGATGAACCATCTTATCAGAAAGCGGTAGCTACCCTTACGGGTACCGGGTGTCTTCAAGATGAACCATCTTATCAGAAAGCGGTAGCTACTCTTACGGGTAGCGGTTGTATTCAACATGAACCATCTCATCCGAAAGCGGTAGCTACCCTTGAGGGTAGCGGGTGTCTTCAATATGAACCATCTTATCAGAAAGCGGTAGCTACCCATGGGGGTAGCGGGTATCTCAAGATAAACCATTTTATCAGAAAGGGGTAGCTACCTTTACGAGTTGCGGGTGTCTTCAAGATGAACCATCTTATCAGAAAGCGGTAGCTACTCCTACGGGTAGCGGGTGTTTTCAAAATAAACCATCTTATTAGAAAGCGGTAGCTACCCTTACGAGTAGCGGGGGTCTTCAAGATGAACCATCTTTTCAGAAAGTGGTAGCTACCCTTACGGGTAGTGGGTGTCTTCAAGAAGAACCATCTTATCAGAAAGCGGTAGCTACCCTTATGGGTAGCGGGTGTCTTCAAGATGAACCATTTTATCCGAAAGCGGAGGCTACCCATACGGGTAGCAGGTGTCTTCAAGATAAACCATCTTATCAGAAAGCGGTAGCTACCGTTGAGGGTAGCGGGTGTCTCCAAGATGAACCATCTTTTATGGAAGCGGTAGCTACCCTTACTGGTAGCGGGTGTCTTTTAGATCAACCATCTGATCAGAAAGCGGTAGCTACCCATACTGGTGGCGGGTGGCTTCAAGATGAACTATCTCATCAGGAGGCGGTCGCTACCCTTACGGGTAGCGGGTGTCTTCAAGATGAACCATCTTATCAGAAGGTGGTAGCTACCCTTACGGGTAGCGGGTGTCTTCAAGATGAACCATCTCATCAGAAGGTGGTAGTCACCCTTACGGGTAGTGGGTGTCTTCAAGATGTACCATCTTATCATAAAACGGTAGCTACCCTGACGGGTAGCGGGTGTCTTCAAGATGAACCATCTTATCATAAGGCAGCAGTCACCCTTACGGGTAGCGGGTGTCTTCAAGATGAACCATCATATCAGAAGGCGGTAGCTACCATTACGGGTAGCGGGTGTCTACAAGATGAACCATCTTATCAGAAGGCGGTAGCTACCCTTAAGGGTGGCGGGTGTCTTCAAGATGAACCATATTATCAGAAGGCGGTAGCTACCCTTACGGGTATCGGGTGTCTCCAAGATGAACCATCTTATCAGAAGGCGGTAGTTACCCTTACGGGTAGCGGGTGTCTTGAAATTACACCATCTTATCTGAAGGTGGTAGCTACCCTTACGGGTAACGGGTGTCTTCAAGATGAACCATCTTAACAAAAGGCAGTAGCCACCCATACGGGTAGCGGGTGTCTTCAAGATGAACCATCTTAACAGAAGGCGGTAGCTACCTTTACGGGTAGCGGGTGTACCCGAGATGAACCATCATATCGGAAGGCGGTAGCTACCCTACGCTTAGCGGTTGTCTTCGTGATGAACCATCTTATCAGAGAGCGGTAGCTACCCTTGAGGGTAGCGTGTGCCTTCAAGATGAACCATCTTATCAGAAAGCGGTTGCTACCCCTACGGGTAGCGGGTGTCTTCAAGACTCACCATCTTATCAGAAAGCGGTAGCCCCCTTTACGGGTTGCGGGTGTCTTCAAGATGAACTATCTAAATAGAAAGCGGTTGCCACCCGTACGGGTATCGGGTGTCTGCAAAATGAACCATCTTATGAGGAAGCGGTAGCTACCCTTGAGGGTAGCGGGTACCTTCAAGATGAACCATCTTATCAGAAAACGGTAGCTAGCTTACGGGTAGCGGGTGTCTTCAAAATGCACCATCTTATCAGAAAGCGGGTTTCCTTTACGGGTAGCGGGTGTCTTCAAGATGAACCATCTTATCAGAAAGTGGTAGCTACCCTTACGGGTAGCGGGTGTCTTCAAGATGAACCATCTTATCAGAAAG
>SDVV010044735.1:0-10130 GCA_016164225.1 Gammarus roeselii
AGCCTCAGCTAGCAGATATATTTATGTATATATGTGTGTCACAATGTCTATCCAGACATTCTCATAAAGCTGCAACCTTTCGCACTGCGCGAGAAACAGTGCAGGCCTGTCAACCCTAGCTTAAGTTACGCTGTGGGAAACCCCTTACTCTACGTAATTCCTATTTCCTATATAATAATAAACATATGAAGGGAAACCACTCTCTAACTTCCCACATGTAAATAATGTGAACAACTGCAGAAACAACCACAGCAGCAAACATTGGCATTACGAACACGTAGGCCCATACCATGTACAGTGTATGTAGATTTATGAGATAATTGTAAATTTCAAGGTACCTGCGCAGGTGAGGCGCCAACACATAACATGAGCACGCACCCTTGTGGACGCCAAAATTCATGTGCTATGGAATATGTGCAACAGTGAGGGAAGGCATACGAAACATTTACCGGGGAAACACCGATCAAAATCTGTGAACTTTCGTACTGGTAAATATCCCAAACGCTGCAATCTAAGCGAGGCAAAGACAAATAAAGCTGCACATGTAGTAATAAAGTCGATATGAAAATGACAGTGCTATTTTTTTTTTTTGATACGATGCATCCCGATGTGGAAATTTGCTGTAGCAAATTTTATAATGGTATCTGCATTTGCCGTATCGAATATTGAACTGAGTAAACATGGAAATTGTCAAAACGTCAGAGGTATGGTAAGCTGTGCAAGAACTTTCCAATCGTCTTCGCCTCACTTAGATTACGACGTTTGAGATATTGCCAGTACGTAAGTTCATAGATTTTGATTGGTGTTTCCCTGATAAATGTTCCGTCTGACTTCCTGCACCGTTGCACATGGTCCATAGCTCATGGATTGTGGCGTATACATCGGTGAGTACTCATGTTATGAAATTTCTTCACTTCACCATAAGGGAAGAAGTTTCCTTCGAAGGGTCATATATACATCCTGCGCATCTTACATTTATATCCCACGCTTGCTTTCCTTCCTCCTTGCTTATTGCTTACTTCATTCTTGCTTTGTTATACGTTGCGTTGGTTATAGAAGGAAGCTTGGCTACATCCTATTATTACTCAAATATCATAAACTATCCACTCCTAGTATGTTAGGATTGAAGATAACCCGCTGTGGAGCAACAGCGTCCTTGATTTTCTTGCCGGCTTTCCTATCTCCCTTCTTTTCCTTTTCTATATTACCTCAGATGTCTTCTCTCAGTTAAGTTGGGAATTTATAATTACACAATACCAAAGATTGATTTCCTGTCATAACCTTGTCCTAGACCCTTGTCTAATATTTGGTGCTTGCCCATAATACTCAACCTCATTTCATATTAGTCAATATTTTTTAATCAAATTTATCCTTATGTAGTCAGAAAAGCATGCACAGAACCCGACTGAAGTGATGCCTTGAAAATGAAAGCACCGCGTGCACTTGATTTATTACCGCTCACAGAAGCTCACTTTAACTTTAACTTTAACATTTTGGTTTTGCCAACTGGTAACTCATTAACTTACCAAACATACCAAATCCTGTTCTATTTAAATAATTATGTAACAGGAATGCGGTGGGATAAGCGGGCCACGATGTCATTTCCGGCGATTAGCCCCCTTTCACCCAAATCCTTGAGGCGGCAAGCAGGGGTCGTCAGGTCTACTTGGCTGGCTGCAGCCCCCACATTTCCGAAATGTCCTGTACCCGACCTTGGTAACGTTTTAAATAATATGTAGGAAGGAAGGTAGTATATGTGTGCGTAGGCCGACATAGTTATGATAAAAATTGGATATTAAGAGCTTTTAGTGTCGCTTAGCCACCCTTGTACCGAAGTGATTAGGTTTTGATCATTTATATTTTCAAACACTAACTGCAGCGGGTTGTTTCTACACTGTACGTAACAAGTAATTGGTCTCATAATTTGGACACTTGTTTGCCAAATACAAGCTGCCAGGCAATATAATATCTATTGTGTGACAAACTGTCCCGTAAATGAGTGTATCGGAAGTGTCTCCACAAAGTTAGAGAAGGGATACTAGGTAAAACCAGTATCCCATCTAGGTAATGAGTATACGAGAGATTTGAAAGACCAGCAATTTGCTGTGGACGACTGAAATCAACCGCAGACCAAGTAGCGGTTGGTTTGCTGGGGACGTATACGAGAGATTTGGTAGACCAGCAGTTCGCTGGAGACGACCAGAATCAACCGCATCCCAAGTAGCAGTTGGTATACGAGAGATTTGGCAGAACAGCTGTTTGCTAGGGACGACCAGAATCAACAGCAGGCTGAGGTTAGCACTCGAAAGGTAACCAATGAAGAAGAAAATTTGTGTTGCAGTGCTTAGAGACAGCATATGAAGTGCAGCTACGAATTTAACTGTATAGTATAATTACTGGGAAGTATCTCATTGTGTGGAAACCCGTAAGTAACACCACATACTGTCAATGGAGGAATCCCAAATCTTCCTGTACTGCAGATTGAGTTGGGAATAGAAAATCCAAATACTCAGAACACGTCTTTCTAAACCTTTGCAGTGACTCTGATAAGGCCTGTGCAGCTTACAAATGTCTGTACACGACTTGCTACACATTGACAGAATAATTAGGTGATCAGCTGCCTGTTTTTTCTGAAATATTCCTGCTTTTAGTAGTAGGCAGAGAAATTATAATATGTCCAATGTTAAAGTTTCAAATTTTTAACGGAAAAATTAGTTCATGCTTGGGATTTTGTTAACAATGTTTATTTACTTCCTTGCGCATGTTACTCCCTTTGGCCATTTGCTTAAGTTTTTGCTAATTGATATTGCTACACTATTGGAGTGGGTATACCATATTGTAACTAAGTTATAATTAATTATCAATGACAAAATTCCCATTACTTACCCCGGATTATTATGATGTGTACTATGAAGATCAAGAAATAATGGAATAACAGGTACAAAGGGACACTCTACACGACCAGAGGGCCCGAAGCTCTACTTCTCGACTAATTTAAGATAGATGGTGTCGCACTCGTTGTGTCGTCAATGTTAGGAGGTTAGAGAATAATACTGTTCACTCAACAAGTAGAATAATATTGAGTCCAAAACGTATGGAATTGCTATTTCTAATGGGCTTTCTGATTCGACTCGTTTGCCTTACTCTTTCATATTACTCAAACTTGTATTTGATAGAGTTAGTTTTATCATATGTTCTATTACGCTCATGATAGTTTCAATAAAATTGTTTTTAATATTATTATCATTATAATTGTCATTATTAATATCATTATTATTATTATCATTATTATTATTATTATTATTAATAATAATATTATTATTATTGTTAATAATATAATTTCATTACTATTTTTAATATTGTCATTACCATTATTTATTAAAATATTCTTGCAACCTACCAACGGCCATCAATTGCAATCTCAAATGATTCATTCATACATACGGCAAAGTTCAAGAAATTTTTAGTGACAATTGATGGAGGATCACTGAGATAAGTTTTCATGTAGCAGAAGATTATCTTATTGGCATGGTACGTCTTACCATGCAAATATTTTTATGATGAAAAACGTTTTGATAAACAGTAAAATTGCTCTGAAAAGTTGACTTGTGCATTGACCGTCGTAGGAAGTGTATTGCAGCTGGCTCGTGGGATTTGTGCGGAGCCGGGGAAGAGACACTGAGCAACTTTGTTCTGGAGCCTTCAGATAAACGTGACGCTGGCAATGGAATGAGCTGCTGCTGGCTCGTGAGGCAGAGCGGTAGAGGTTGTGATCCAGATTGCACAATTGTGAGGGGGGGTCCGAGAACATTACGTTGGTTTTTATCACTGAATATTATGAACTGGACCAGCCGTGCGCCTCAGAAGCTGAGAGCGGCATGTCTAGACCTCCGCGGGCGCTTGCAATGTTTTGTTATTTACAGTTAGTAGAGTTATGTGCGCTGCTGTCGTGAGATACTGGCAGACGTATATACAGCAGAGATCTAGGGGCGCGTACGCCGCTCGATGGACTGCAGAATTCCATGTATTTAGAGTTTGGGATGACCGCACAGGCAGTGTCTGCACATAGAGGCAAACGTCTTTCACCAACCAGGATTCCTTCAAAACAGAATGTAATGTCTAGGCTAGTTGAAACTCTTTTGATTATTGAAACTTTTTAATTGCCCTCACTATTAACACCGTTCACATATCTCCCAACCATACGATTCGACTGACAATAGTAATGCATAATTTTCACAAAGTCACAAGTGTATGTGATGTTGTTTTCATTTTTATCTTTTGTCAAAATGCAGGGATGTTAAATTATTGTTGAACCATGCCGGGAGTAGTTTAATTTATTTTAATATTGCAGTGTAGCATTTGCAACCCAGGGTGACTCCCCAAAATGTCTGGTACCTATTATTTGACTTTGGGATTTGATAGAGCATGTCTTTGTTAGTAAGTATCAGCTGCTTTGATGTGCGCACAGAATTGCCAAAAAATTGTCAAAGTAAAGGTGTGTTTTTCAGATCCCTGATAGTTTTTTGTTTGGGAAGAATCAGTGATCTGCAAACATTGATGCTGTGGCTAGAGTTTGTATGGATTGTGGACAAATTTGGTGGTGATGCATGGGATATGTTTCAGTTTGTTGCATAATAAATATTTTGTGAAGAATTGTATACTTTTGTAGATGTATACAGATATATAACTGCTGTGAATCACCCTATGTGATAAAACCATTGCGGGTGATTCCCCGTGCCTATTTTGTTATTTAATATTTTTGTTTTTCTTCATTGAAAACTAATCTACTAAATGTAATTCTTCTCACATACAATGACATTTATAAGTAAATGACCAAAAATAATGACACCACAACTTATTTAAAAAATACAAAGCTAAGTTTATAATGACCCCATGTTTAAAACACATGGTGTTGTCATGGGATGGCTTGCCATATGAACATACATTAGCCGTCGGGATTTAGATCTATACCCTGGTGTGCCTATAAGGCCACAAACCCTCTTCTTCTAACTACTGTCTGCTTCTTTGTTGGGTTCTTCCTTCATCAATATAAGAGTGTGTGTGCAGATATGTAACACCAAGTAAATGTTTGGTATTGACAGGTATAAGAATTTTATTTTACATCAGGTAGATAGCTATTAACAATTACCAACTATAAATTAGCATATTGCATCTAAGTCAACCAATCGTAACTATCCACAGAAAATTATAACTATTTCTATTTTGACATAAATCAAATCCCAAATAGGTTCCTCACCATGAAAGGAATGGCCCTACAGATATCCCCTTGAATTCATCCTTTAAAGGGAGCCAATAGTAACAATGTATTTAGATATTACTAATAGAATAAATATCCAGCTGGTAATCCCATAGGATGAATATAGATTGTCTACTCAACATTCAGCAATAATTATCCAACCAAGATATCCTTCCACCTCACTACTTTATATTAAACAATAGTCCCCACAAATGTCTTTGGGCAGAGCCTCTATCAATTTAGTGAACTTTACTTCTCCTAGGAAGTCTCACAATGTTTATCTAAGTTGGTTGTCAGTAATCTATTTGTGTTTATTGTGGGCTTATTTACATCCCTTAGGAAGTGCCACCTCTAACTATTATAATTAACTACTCTGATAAAATTAGAAGTGGACTTATTTTCAACCCACTAGGGAAGGGCCACATGATAACTAATTAATCTAATTATAAATAATAACTTAGGTGTACTTTTATATAACCCACTAGGGAAGGGCCACATGATATCTAATTAATCTACTTGTAATAATAATTTGGGTGGATTTATTTACAACCCACTAATGAAGGCCCACATGATATCTAATTAATCTACTTGTAATAATAATTTGGGTGGACTTATTTACAACCCATTAGGGAAGTGCCACACTTACCAGAGACAATGAATTGCCTGCAAACCACATGTGATGGTTCACATTGAGGTTCAATGAGCTATGGTGAAGTTAACCTGTCCAGGATTTAGATTACATTAGAGGGCTCCTTTTCACCAGTGTAAGTATGCCTCAGTAGTTGAATTCCCCAAAATTCCCACTAAAGTCCAATAGCATTTAAATAAGGCAAAGTCAAAATTTGATTCAAGCTTTTGTTATCTTGATTCTCAGATTAGAGTTAGGAGCAATAAAGCAAGACTCAATTGTATGATCTTAACTGCTGAACTAGGCTGAATTGAGTGGATCAGTCTGAGTTAGGTTGGCAATGTTATACAACTTTTAACTCAGCCTGATGTTCCTGAATTATTGGTTGAATGAAAGGCAACTACTATCCAGACTACAGTAATGGGTCAGTGTAATATTATTTTAATAATTGTAATGGGAAAATGTAATAATTAAGTGGTCAAAATACTTCCCTTTGCTGAGCTTGGTAGCCTAAATAATGATATCAATGTATAGCCGGTCAAAAATAAGGGAACTACCACTCTAGATTGCCTGGGCTAACTGATCAATTTAGGTCAACCAACCATATTGGAACTCTTATCAGTGTTTGTCAAACATTCATTCTCTATCCCTAATATCAGGGTATCACAATAGCAGTGAACAAAATCACTGGTTCAATAGGGCAAGATAAAATTATTCTTCCTTTTCATATTACATTTAATTACAACAGTCCCCATCAACATAAACTACTTGAACAAGTAATTACCCAAGTAATTACGCAATCTCTCTTACAAGGACAATGATAGAATTAAACACCTCGTGGGCAGCTTCGGGTTATCTTGGACTTTCAAAGATTCTTGAATGAAGCTGACAAGTTTCATTCACCCTTGTCCTTCCAACTTATAGGAAATCTTCCCCTTTACAGCACCACGGAAAAGGGAACAGGTGTGGAGACTTCTTCTCAGGGGTTCACTGAAGATGCTGAATAGCTGTTGCCTTGATAGTTAAACTCCTCCCTATCATCAACATCAGTTGTGAAAATTATGGGAATCAAAAAATGGAGATCTCTTCCCATCCAGGCAATGGGACGAGTAGATCGAAGAGGTCCAAGGCTCTGGGCTATATGGCTGGCCACAAGCTTTGGTTAATAAATCCTTTATTCCAACAATTTAGGTTGTTGAAATAGGAGTGGAGTGGGTCAAATTAGAGGCCAGACTGAGGGAAAAAGATCATACCTTCATAAGCCTCCAAACATACTATCCAATGCTTTAGCATAACATGAACAATATTTCTCAACACTACATTTACTAACCATATAGCCAAGTTCAAAAGCTTTTATTCAAAATTTACTCAGATTAATCAGAAACATGAATTTGACTACAGTAGCTTATAGCTACTATAATGGAAAAGCATAGGGCTTGAACAAATCCAAAGCTACTTGACTGCATCACCATTTACAGACTTCTCTGTAATTATTTAGTACTCGCTTTGGGAAACCAGTTTCAAGTTGCATCATACCTCGTGTTGGTAATGCAGTCAAAATCCTTTGAAACAAAGTTCAGCTCAGTCTGAACTTGCGGATCCAGTCCTGGGGTGTCAGGCTAGCATGTTGACCATAGCAAAGTCCTTTCTCAATTTTCTCAAATGAAATTTCAATGATTCAATATATCATTCAACAAGGAATAACTTCACTTTATCTGAACATATCAAAAGAATTAGGTGAAGAATGTTGAGCGGGATTCCTTTGAATCCCCGTCTCAG
Source organism: Gammarus roeselii (assembly GCA_016164225.1). Taxonomy (NCBI): domain Eukaryota; kingdom Metazoa; phylum Arthropoda; class Malacostraca; order Amphipoda; family Gammaridae; genus Gammarus; species Gammarus roeselii. Next base: position 7,665 of record SDVV010044735.1, read on the forward strand.
TGTCAACCTATCTATGCCTAAGTTTCAACTTCAGTTTGACACATTTGAACAAATTTTTTACAATTATATTTGCAACTTGAAATAACAATACCTTTTCTTTCATGCCTTGTATTCATGGCAATGCAAATAGTTTGCTATATAATTGAAAAAATACATTTGCTACTTGTTTTGTTGTATTAATTAATAGATTGTTTCATCATAATTTGTGAAATATTGCCAAAGTGAAGATGTGTTTTCCAGGTCCCTGACATTTTTGGTTGGATTAGGGCTAAATTTGCTGGTTTGCACAACTAGGCGGGCAGCATACGCGAACATTGATGAGAAATATTTGATGCTCATGTGAAATCTTGAGATGCAGCGCACATGAAGATGCCCTTCCACAAATTGCATGCGGAAATGGTACATCACACGTGAATAAATCTTCAAACTATTTGTTCTGATACAATTTTATGCATGCATTTTTCTCCAAAGTGTATCAATTCAACCTGAAACCAAAATTCCTAACCACTGCAGATCACCATCATTGAAGAACTAGTAGCGTCGAGATAGGGTGACTCCCAGCGTCATCAACAGGGGTGACTTCCCGCACCCAATTTTTTGGGCACCAATACTTCGGAAATCTCACTGTTTGACTACAGGGCTTGAAAGAACAGGTCTTTGTTAGTAAGTATCAGCTACTTATAGAAATTTGATATGTGCACAGAATTTATGGAAAAAAGATGAAGTGAAGGTGTGTTTTTCTGGTCCCTGATCATTTTGGTTCGGAAAAATCAATGTTCCCCAAACTTTGATGCTGTGGCTAGAGTTTCCATTGCATTAGGGCGAAATTTGATGGTGATACTTGGAATCTGATGTAGTTTGTTGCACAAAGAAGGATTTTGGAAATAAATGTTAACTTTAGTAGATATATACAAATATACAACTGCCTGGAATTGCCCCTGGTGAAAATACGAACAGGGCTGATTCCACCCACTTATTTTGTTGATAAATATCTCTGTTTTTCTTCAATGAAAAGTAGTTAAATGCAATTTCTTGCACATTTAATGACATCTGGAAGTAAATGACCCACAATAATGACACCACAGCTAATTTCAAAATGCATAACTAATTTTATAATGACCCAATGTTTATAACACATGACAAGTTCAGGCTTCTCACCTTGGTTTCTCACCTTGGTTGCCTCAATACCACCCCACACCTCAGCAAGGCCAGAGTGCAGAGCACAACAGGAGGCACAAATGCCACAGCACACCAGACTGCAAAGACCGGCAAAACAATGGAGCGGAAGAAACTGGAAATTTGTGCTTCAGGCAACTGATCATACAGCAGTTATGTTGGTCACAATATAAAACATACACATACATATATACACAGATACATAGCGACTGAAGAAAAAAAAACATACTTACGCGCGCATAACTACAAATAAATTGAACTTCATCAGTCTAGTCAAAATCAAAAAATTCCTCTTACATCAGATCAGCAAGGGCTTGCTTATAGCGAGTGATATCTGTCAACTGCACTATATCAGCAGGCAAGCCATTCCACACACCAACACAGATCACACTGAAGGACCTACTGCGGACATCAGATGAGCGATGAGGAAACGTCAGCTTCAGCCCATGACCTCTAGTACCAACTCTTGGAGACAAAGAAAACATAGTTAGCAAATCCTCTGAGTTTCCATGCAAAATTTTCCAATATTTGATCAGGTCTGCCCTAAGAAGCTGACCCTTGATGGAAAACAAATCCAGCCTCCTCAAACGATCACCATAGTCCATGCCAGGAAGTCCATCAATATTTTTAGTCCATCTCCTCTGGACAGACTTCAGCAGCCTGCAGTCCCCACAATATCCAGTGTTCCAAACGCAGGATGCATACTCAATAAGGGGACGAATATGCGAAACGTATAGATATAGCATAAATTCCCGCAACCTGCAAACAGTTGATCTCAACAAACAGTTGGCCAACCCACCAGCCTTTGCAGCCACCACACAAATATGATGGTGGAATTGGAGACTGGTATCTACATTGACGCCCAAGTCTCTGTGTGTAGGTACAAACTTCAACACTCTGCCCTGCAGGACGTACTGGTTAGCAGGAACCAAAGCATCAAAATCAGTACGACCTCTAAAAAAACGCAGCACAACTAACTTATCTGGATTCAGTCCAAGGTTCCATGACCGTGCAACAGAGTCAACTGCATCCAACCCATTATGCAGTGATTGGACACCTTGAGCGGCCGACTCAGTGTCCTTGCAAGAGTATCTCAAATACAACTTGTAGTCATCAGCAAATGCCTTGAACTTGCATGAGAGACCACTAGAGATGTGATTAATATAAATCAGGAACAACAGTGGCCCAAGGACAGAACCCTGAGGCACACCACTCGTCACAGCAACTGGGCTGCTCACGCTGCCATTCACACAAACGCTCATCACTCTGCCAGAGAGGAATGCAGAGATT
>SDVV010044736.1:0-10130 GCA_016164225.1 Gammarus roeselii
ATATGTATGTATATATGTATATATATATATACATATATATGTATATATATATACATATATATGTATATGTTTTGTTTCATTTTGTTGGACGTGGTCGATAATTGTGTGTACATAGTCATGTGGTGGAGCCTAGGTCATGTGGTGTTTGCAACTGACGTGCTTTGACCTCGTGTCATTACCATTCCTTCAACGGACTGTTTCCTCATAGCAACTGGTAGGAACATCGTTATGGTAAAGAAGAATGCAGCCGCAGCGAGAGGGACACATCACCTCTTGCTCATGTCTTCGATTAGGAGGGTGTCAGTAATTACACAAGTAGAACTCTCTAGCTGACGTCACAGGCGCGGTGAGATCTCTTGCTGCGAACAGTCCTGAAGACGCGCTCGTCTTATGTACGTCACTCCTTCGTTCTTCTCGTGGTCAACACTTAGAGCATGGAATTTACCTAAATCAATCTGAGCACCGCATCACACGGGAGACAGTTGGTACCTGCGAGAATAACGTATTGCCACGTGGCAGCTGTTGACTGTGCTTTTAGAACAGCCAATCAGTCGCTGCCACGTTTCAAAATAGCTTCTGCCCTTTGCACCATCTCACGCCTATGAATTAGTTCTGATGAGTAATGTAGATGGTGCGCGACTTGAAATGATTGCTAAACACTGCCAATTTCATTTTTTTGTTTTCAGACAGATCTGTTACTGTATTTGAATGTTGGAGCGTATAATTGGTGAAAGATGTTATCAATTGCGTTAAGAATGGGAGCACTTATAGATACCGATACATGGCTGTTATAAATACGGACAAAAATGGTTGGTAGCTGAAAGCTAGACGTACCTTGCTCTCTCATGCACCCGCCCACATACCAAGCTTTAGTTCTTTAACATTAAAGGTTCCGGTCAGGACCCGGCAACACCCAATTTAGATCAGGAGTGAGGTCCAAGATCATCGTCAGCAGCTTCCCCGGCAGCATTCACTAGTTTGCCCCAGCGGCATCACAATTGCCTGGTCTCCCCACCCACCTCCAACCCGTCCCTTAACGAGATGCCTAGGGCGGAAATGCGTGCCAGAGCCGCGTCAAAGCTCAACCATTCACAATCATTCTCTGTTTCTCTTCCTTGAAACCTGCTTCACGCTCACCTTTCACACAAACTTCGTTTTTCCTCTAGGTCTACGCCCACTTCAGCCATTCTCATCTATTTGTTCACCGATCGCCATTATCTATCCTCACCATGTGTCCAAACCAACTCAACACTTTTGAATATACTCTGTCCTCCAACTTTCTTAGCCTCCCCTTCCTAATTCGAACCACGTTATAATTGATCCTATCCTTCAACGTCACTTCTTCCATGACTAAAACATTTTATCTAGACAACATTAACTTTTCTACTCTCATCCGCTCTCGGCCCTCACTTCTCAGATCCGTATAGCTCTGTGAAGGCAACTACCATTTCTTTGCTCCCATACCCAATGTCCTACCGCTTATTAAACTTCAGTGCACCCATCACTTTACACCCTTCCTTCTCTCTAGATTTTACCTCAGTTTTCACAAGTCCTTCCTTTCCCACATGATAGCCCAAGTGCTGGAAACTAAACTCCCTCCAATGACGCACCAACTAGGCGGACTCTATGATTCCGCTTGCATAGTCATTCCTCGAACATCATATTACACTCATTAGCTAGCAGCTTCTCCTTTTCTCACATGCTTGACAGAACTCCGATACCAGCCTACAAGGCTCCTCCGAATCTGCCATCTGAGTCGTATCATCCGCAAACAGCAACTGAGTCCACTGCTAAGGACTCGTGGACGCTTGATTAAGTAAACAAAGTATCAAACGTTTTAATTTCATGCGTTCCGTTTATTCTGACCGTGGGTAAATCGCACGAAAAAACAAATTTAATCGGAATTACTGCTAGCATATTTGATTCAATATTTTAAATGCTTATTGTCCTGTCCGTAGTAACAGCTGTTCTGTTAGGACATCCACAATATTTTTCTTAACTATGCAGAAGAAAATATTGAGGTTATCTCCGTTCAATTTTAGTTGAGGTATGGGTTTTGTTTACTGTTGTAAAAGAAAATGAGCCGAGAGTTCAAAATTCACAGAATTCAAGAATTGTAAATTTTTATTTAATTTGTGTTTAGACTCCGCTCACCAAATTTTCAGAATTCTTTTACTGGTTTTGTTCGTGTATAATACAATGACAAAAATACTTATCATGAAGTAGCTATGCTATATTTTATAATTTAGTATAACCGAATTTTCTTTGGACATTTTGCTGCTGATCTAATCGACCGATTCTTCAATATCAGTGCCGCGTTTAAAATGTTGATTCATCGGAACCTTTTTCAATACCATTTAGATTGTTCTTCAGTCTAGATCCCCTCTACTTGCTCCTATGGAGCACATTCATCTTTGCATCAGAGTTCTACACATTTGGAAAATTGGCTAGATTTTTGTTCATTGGCATTGCATTTACTTAAACAGTGATTACTGATTTAATAATAAGGGTATGCTTATTTTTAAGGTTAACTGAAGTGGGTATTGATAGGATATTACTCATCATTGTGTTAATAATTAGTTACTGTAGAAAACCCGAATTTTCCAAGCATCAAACTCAAATTTGTGTTGATCAAATATCTTGATCCAGATTCTGGATCACATGCATTTTAACTGGATCACATGCATGTCTCAGAGGGATCGTGAAGCGTGTTTTTGTCTGTCTACTTGCGTTAACTTGTGGATAAGAAACCTTCACTAATGGTGGTCGCTATTGTACATCTCTGTATAATATGTAATATAAAAGATTAAATTTTATAGAAAAAATCTGTACTAGATTGATGTCTGAAAGGTAATCGTGCGACGACTTATCATCAATGGTTTGTCCTTTGCGATTAGTATTGTGCACAAGGACACTGTAAATAGTTTGAATATCTGCTCACTAACGCCACTAACTGTACAGTAGCGTACGAAAATTCCTCATTCAGATGCAGGCGCAAAGCAGAAACCCCCAGTAAGGGTTGGTCGACGGCAAGACGAACCTTGCACTTTTTCCATGCACTTGCACACATATCAAAACTAAGCCCCTAAACGCTAATGGGTTCGACCAAGACCCGTCACACACACTTCGGATGAGGAATGAGAACCGAAATTGGTGTCGGCAGCAGGGCCCAAAAGATTTCAAGGCTTACCAATGCTGCATCAGGATTGCATGCCTTTCCTCCACATACCTTCCTCCCCGTTTCTCAATGATACGCCAAGGACGGCAAAGCACATCAATCTGCTCCACTCACGCCTATCCATTGCGCGCTCCCTCGCTGCCTCCACACATGTCCCTCTTCCCCAAAGCCTGTTCCAGGCCATACACCCTTAGATTTTCCTCTAGACTTACGCCCACTCGCCTCCGCTTTCATCACATTTCACCAATCTCCTATCCTCAACAGGTGTCCGTTCCACCTTAGAACACGTGAATCATCTCTCCTCAAAATTTCTCACCATCCGTTTTCTTATTCGAATCACGTCATTATTGATCCTATAAGCATGGTCACTTCCGTCATACCGCAGAAACATTTCATGTCGAAAACATTCATTCATATCTCATCCGTTCTCGGCCATCCACGTCTCTGTCCTGTAGAGCACAGTTGGGACTACTACTCTCTCATACAACCCTCTCTTTGCTTCCATACCCATTCTCCTACAGCTCATGACACTTTTCAGTGCACGCAACACTTTACTCCCTTCACTCTAGATGTCATCTCGGTTTCAACTAGTCCAGCCTTCCACACATTAGGGCCGAGCTACTTAGAACACTGAACTTCCTCGCATTTTCATTCCTGGGACATCCCATTACTCTACATTTACCCTCATTAACGTGCAAATTCTTCCTTTTACATACTCTACCCAAGTCCGATACAGCTGTTTAACATCTCCGAATCTGGCACCAGTGCCGTATCAACTGCCGCAAACAGCAACCGACTCTCATGCTATTCACCCATTTACTCCTAGCGACTAAACAACACAACCTACTAACGACTCTGAGCCACATCCTTAACAGCTAGAGAAACATAACGCAACCTTTTCTCCCTCCCACTTTCTCTAGAAAACAGACGCTCTCCTCGCTCCCTACTCTGACACATGCTCTGCTGCCGACAAATAAACTCTGGATTGCTCATGACCAATTTCCACCCACACTATACAAACACAACACACGCCACAGCGCCTCTGTCTATACTATCGTAGGCCTTTTGATTGACTTTGATTTACCTTTTGTAAAAGTATCCATTGTCTTTGTAATGGTTTAACAGTTGCCGAATTTGATTTCGCTGCTAGTAACCGTTGCCGAATTTTATTTCAGCTAGTAACTATTGCATTGCGAATGAGTGGCTGAAGTGACATCTGGATGATGTTTTTGGTTCCATAATAAGATTACGTCAAATTGCTAACTCGACAATGGCCGACGAGTGGCGGGTTATGGTAGAATAGTTTGAAATGTTTGGATATTTTATCTTCTGTTCCTCGATAGCGAGACAATAATTTGATTCATTTCAAGTTGAACAGTCGAGTTTCACTTGTTGACAATACCAATTTTTGTAATCTTTGAGTGTATAATCAAGTGTTTTTTTTTGTGTTGTTTTCTGATCGAAACTTGTCCGGTTGTTAGTTAGTTACAAAATAGCTCTAGAAAACCCCGTCTCTGGGTTTCAATTTAATGAACTGAATTTTCCTGTCTTATCCGATCGCAGAACGTGGCCCAAATATTCAATAGCTTAGAAACACGGAAAATAAGTAACCTCTACTCAGCATATAAAATGCAGAATGTACATCTATCTTGGTTAATATCTTAGACGGAGAATGTGGATGCAGTTTGGAGAGTTTGCGCGTTGGCTGTGTCTCCTCTACGGCGTATTGTCGCGATACCATGCTAATCACTACTAGGGGCAGTGTTCTACAAACATGAGAAAAAGTTCTCATCCGTCGAGTTACACCACCTGGTTGCGTATTATAATATAAAGAGCGTCGTAAGAACTGTAATTTATACTGAAGGTTTTTGGTTTTAGGTCTCTTTCATGGACTATTCTCTGGACCTCCCGACTTCGTGAGCCCACAGATTATTGGTCGAAACCATGCGACTTGGATATTGTAGGCTTGCTTTTACCTGAAGGTAAGTGAGATGCATTGCATTAAATGGCCTGTCGGTCAAAAATTTCTGATGCGGCGAATTTTGTTCAGTACCGTGGTTGCATATATTGTACCAGTTCAATTATTTATGGGCTCATTTTTGAACATCCCTTAGACAAAGTTTTATTTGTTGGATTGAAGTTGCTTTTCACTGATTGAATATAGAAATGTCTGCATGTAGCTAGTTTATTTTGTTTCAGGTATTTCTAGGTTCTAGAAGCTCTTATTAATCAATTCCCAATTGATTTACTAAAATGATAGCAAACGGTGAATTAGTTCGTCGTGGGAGTGAAAGTGTGTTGCTTTGTATGATGTAATGATATGTAGAACTGTAAAAACACGCTGTCAATATTTACGACTAATTATTATCCCACGTTAGACGAGGGGAGGGTCTATATCCAGCGTAGGAACATAGCATTCGCCGAAGTGTCAAAGCGTTTTTTTTGGGACTATGCTGAAGTCTGATAAGCTTACATATATTTCATCGGCAGCTACAAAGAGAGAAGAAACGAGGTGAAGTGGGTGGTGAGGAGAGCCAAAAGGGACGCTGATGCCAGGTGGGGCAGACGGTTGTGCCAGAATTTTGAGGAGAACAAAAAGATGTTCTGGAAAGAGGTGAAGAGGGTAAGGAAGGGAGTGACCGGAAAGGAGGGAGTGGTGAAAGATGAGAACGGCCAGTTGTTGTTGAAAAGTGGTGATGTACGGAAGAGGTGGGCCGAGTATTTTGATGAGTTGTTGAATGTCGAGGATGACAGATGCTGATATTGTTGCTGTAGGTGGTGGTGCTCGGATGCCAGTTTTGGGAGAGAGACTTGTGGCGGACATTACCAAGGAAGAGGTGCAGGAGGCGGTGGAGGTGATGAAAGCAGGGAAAGCCCCTGGTTCGGATGGCGTTGCGACCGAGTGCCTGAAGAAGGGGCGAGTAACGATTGTCGAATGGTTGGTGAAGTTACTGAACTTGTGTTTTGTGGCAGGCGTGGTACCGATTGAGTGGCACAGTGACTGCATTGTTCCGCTATATAAGGGCAAATGAGATGAAAATTAATGCTGTAACTGGAGAGGTATCAGTCTGTTATGTGTGGTTGGTAAGTTTTACGGGAGAGTGCTGATAAAAAGGATTAGAGACTTTACGGACTGAGCAATTGTAGAGGAACAGAGTGGCTTTAGAAGTGGTAGAGGGTGTATCGATCAAATTTTTGCAGTGAGACAGGTCTGTGAGAAGTACCATGCAAAAGGAAAGGATGTGATCTGGGCCTTCATGGATCTGGAGGAGGCATACGACAGGATTAACAGAGAAGCGATGTGGAGGGTGTTGCGTTTGTATGGAGTGGGCCAACATCTGTTGAAAGCGGTGCAGAGTTTCTATGTTGGCAGCCGAGTATGTGTCAGAGTGGAAAGCGAGGTGAGTGATTGGTTGACAGTGAAAGTGGGACTGATACAAGGCTGCGTGATGTTTTCCTGGTTATTCAAACTGTATATGGATGGAGTGGTCAGGGAGGTGAACGCGAGTGTGCTGGGTCGTGTCTTGGAACTGTTGGAAGCGAATGGGCGGAGTTAGCAGTTGAGCCAGTTGCTATTTGCGGATGATACGGCCCTGGTTGTGGATTCTGAGGAGAAGCTATGTAGGCTAGTGTCTGAGTTTGGTCGAGTGTGTGAGGGTGGAAACTTCGAGTGAACGTGGGTAAGAGTAAAGTTATGAGATGCTGGAGGACTGTCGATGCGAGCAAAATTAGGGTCCCCCTAAATAGAGAGCTCTTGGAGGAAGTTCAGTGCTTTAAGTATCTGGGCTCCCATGTGGAGATAACTGAACTAGTGGAAACTGAAGTGAAGGCGTGAGTGAAGGAGGGGTGTAAAATGTTGGGTGCACTGAAAAGTGTAATGAGCTGTAGGACGTTGGGGATGGAAGCAAAGAGAGAGCTGTATGAGGTTGTTGTTGTCCCAACTGCTCTACGTAGCTGAGACTTGGGGGGTGAGAGCAAAGAAGAGAAGGGAAGAAGGTTGAATGTTATCGAGACGAAATGCTTGAGGAGCATGACTGGATTAACGCTGAGAGGCCGGATCACCAACGACGTGTTTCGAATCAGAACAGGGATGGTGAAGAAGCTGGAGGACTGAGTGGATTCGCGTGTTCTTAGATTGTTCGGGCACATAGAGAGGATGGACGAAGGGAGATTGGTGAAAAGGGTGATGAATGCGGAGGCGAGTGGACGCAGGCCTAGAGGTAGACCGAAGTTTGAGTGGATGGATGGTGTGAAGCAGGCGTTGGGAGGGAGAGACATGAATGTGGAAGTAGCGAGAGAGCGTGCAATGAACAGGCGTGAGTGGAGAATGGATGTGAAAGGTTGATTTTGACGCTGCTCTGATGTGCTTTCCCGCCCTTGTCATCCCGTTGTTGGGATGGTCGTGGGTGGGGGGGGCCCGGTCATTAGGACGCGGCGGGGGTAAACCAGTGACAACTGTCGGTCCCCGCTGCTGACAACGGATCCTTGGACTGCACTTGTGACCTGTAGTACATGTTGCGGTGTTACCGGCCGGACCCTTTAGCACAAAAGGGCTAAGTTGTGTGAGCGTATGAGGGTTTGAGGTGCGCCTTGCCGTCGGCCACCCCCCTTTCTCTTGGATGCGTCCTAGTGTCTGTAGCTGATAACTTGAAATTTCATCCACCTAGCCCTTTACCGATTCAATAAGACGGCAGGTATACGCGAATTTACTCAACAAACACTGCTATCATTTGCATCCACTCCATCCAGACTAAAGAGAGATTTGCAAGCTGTTAAATCAGTTACAGATTGACGTAAACATCGTCTCTCTTTTTACATCAGCGATTACCATGGGTGCAATCAGCCAGACTAAGTGCTCGTCACGGATGGACTTTCACGGCATATGCTACATTTATTTGCAACACCTAAGCTCACACGCCACAAGGACGCTCAGAGACACGATTAACTTCTTCATTCTACACAGCACCGCACCGCACCAGGCACCTGAACACGAGCAAAACACATACCGTAGGGTGGATGGATGATTATTCATTTTATAGATTATTAACACATTATTTTAGTATTTTATTATTTCTTCTTTCTTGGGCGTTATTATTTATCTTGCCCTTTCTTCATGGTGATAAATTTTGCATTGTTTATTATCTATCGAGGTTGGTTGAGACTAAGTAAACCAGGAATCGGGGGACTTGGAAGACCAGGAGGATTTGAGGGACCAACTTGGACCCTTTTGGGGCCCTTTGCGACACCCTTGAGGCCCCTTTAAATCCTGGAACCTTTACTCCCCCTTCCCAACGCTGTAAAACCCATACACAATGGAATGTATAAATATGGAGTGCTTGAGTAGAGAAATTGGTTATTACAGTCCGCAGCATTGCTGATGCAGAGGGGGAGAGCAGCGTCGAGGCTGGTCAAGGTGCGTCGAGTTCAGTCGAAACATGTTGAGGCGAGTCGAGTTGGGTGCGACGAGCTGAGACGAGGGAATTCGAGGGAGCCGGGAGACTTGGGTAACTTTTTTGGGGCCCTTTTGGGACCCAGGGGACCTCTGCCCCCCCCATACCACCACACCGCTCCCACCCTTAAATGCTTGAGTAGAAAAATTAATTATTAAAGTCTTAGGATTACTGGCGCAGGGGGGAGAGCCGCGTCAAGGGTGGTCGAGGTGCGTTGAGATCAGTCGAAACATGTCGAGACTAGTCAAGTTGTGCGCGACGAGTCGAGACTGGCTGAAATGAGTCGAGACAAGCCCAGATGAGCTGAGACGAGAGACGCGGGGAGCTCGGGGACTTGGGTTACCCTCCGGTACCCATCGAGCTCATTTGATACCCGAGAGACCTCTGCCCCCCTTGGGGTGGATGGATGATTATACGTTTTATAGATCATTAACACTTTATTTTATTATTTCTTCTTGCTTGGGCTCTATTATTTTTCTCTGCCCTTTTTTCATGGTGATAAATTTTGAACTTGTTATTATATGTATCGAAGTTGGTTGAGACAAGGTGACCCAGAGAGGGGAGGTTTTCGTGGGACCCGCGGGACTCTGGGATCCAGGGTTTCGGGAATACGGGGGACTTTGGAGACCAGGTGGATTTGGGGGGGGGGTCCACTTACCCTTTCTGGGGCCCCTTGGGACACCCTTGAGACCCTCTTGAGACCCTTCTGAGAAACTGTGGGACCCTTTAGAAGCCCCTCTGAATCCTGGAACCTCTGCTTCCCGCTCCTAGCGCTGTAAAACCCATACACAGAAAAATGTTTGTGAGATGCATGAGTAGAACAATTAACCACTACAGTCAGCTGATTGCTGGCGCAGAAAGCGAGGGTCGCGTCGAGGCTGGTCGAGATCAGTCGAAACATGTTGAGGCGAGTCGAGTTGGTTGCGGCGAGCCGAAACTTTCCGAAATGATTCGAGACAAGCCGAGATGAGCTGAGGCGAGGGGTCTCGAGGGACTCGGGGAGCTCGGGAAGACCCGGGGGACGTGGGTCACCCTCCGGGATTCATCGGGCTAACATTTTTCTTGGGGTGGATGGATGATTATTCGTTTTATAGATCATTAACACTTTATTTTAGTATTTTATTACTTCTTCTTGCTTGGGCTCTATTATATTTCTCTGCCCTTTTTCCATGGTGATAAATTTTGCAGAGGTTATTTTTATTATATGCATCGAGGTTGGTTGAGACAAGGTGACCCAGGGAGAGGAGGTACTCGTGGGATCCGCGGGACTCGAGGACCCGGGGTTTCGGGAACCCGGGGGACTTGGAAGACCAGGTGGATTTGGGGTGGTCCACTTGGATCTTTCTGGGACCCTTTGGGACTCCCTTGAGACCCTTTGGGAGCCTTTTGAGAAACTGGGGGACCCTATAGAGGCCCCTCTGAATCCTAGAACCTCTGCTCCCCCCTCCCAGCGCTGTAAAACCCTTACACAGAAAAATGTTTGTGCGATGGATGAGTAGAAC
>SDVV010044737.1:0-10130 GCA_016164225.1 Gammarus roeselii
ATCCTGGTAAAAGCAAATGTCAATCCAGGCAGAAGAAAAAGTTCCTTAAGGCAGTAGAAAATGTCGTTCTTGGCAGCAGAATATGCTCATCCTGGCAATATTGTGTCCAACCTGGCAGTAAAATGTGTCCATCCTTGCTGTAGAATAACTCCATCCTGGCAATTGAAAATGTCTTTAGGCAGTTGGGAAATGCACTCTTTGCAGTACAAAATGTCCATGGTGTCAGCAGGATGGACTAGTGACTAGTGAACATCCACCTTGGCAGCAGTAAATATGTTCTGTCAGTAGTAAACATCCACAGTGGTAAATAACAATCTTGGCATAAGTAAATATCCATCTTGGAAGTAGCAAATAACTATCATGATAGTAGCAAATAACCATCTTACAGATACAGACCCTAGGCTGATCCCCCAGGATGGGGGCTGGTCGACGGCAAGGCGCATCACACACGCTCACACTCACACAACTTAGCCTTTTTGCGCTAAATGGGCCGATCGGAAACCCCACAACACACTCTGGGTCACGAGTGCGATTCCAGGTCCGTGTCAGCAGCAGGGCCCGACAGCGTGACTGGTTTGCTACCACCGCGTCATGATGACCGCCCCCCCCTCCCCCCCCACAGCTATCCGGTTTCTCAACAAGGCGCCAAGGGCAGGAAAGCACATCAGGGCAGCGTCAAAAATCAACCATTATTCCTCACGCCTATTCATTGCAGGCTCTCGCTACCTCCACGTTCAAGTCTCTCCTTCCTAACGCCTGCTTCACACCATCCATTCACTCAAACTTTGGTCTACCTCTAGGCCTGCGACCACTCACCTCCGCATTCATCACCATTTTCACAATCTTCCTTCATCTATCCTCTCCATGTGCCCGTACCATCTCAGAACACGCGAATCCACTCTGTCCTTCAACTTCTTCACCATCACCGTTCTGATTCGAACCACGTCGTTAGTGAACCTGTCTCCCTGCGACTCTCCAGCAATGCTCCTCAGACATTTCATCTTGAAAACATTCAACCTTCTTCTCTCCTCTGCTCTCACCCACCCAAGTCTCAACTCCGTTGTTGTTGCTTACCCCCGGTTTTCACATGCGGTGGTGGAAACCGCGCCAGCGCAACGCCCGGGATCCTCGAAACCCACAGACACGCGCGTGTTGAGACAAGGGGAGGTACAGATACAGACACTGGGTCGCATTCTCCAGAAAGGGGGGGGTGACCGACGGCAAGGCACACCCTCATACACTCACACAACTATATACCCCTTATTGTGCTAAAGGGTCCGGCCGGTAACCCCGCAACATACACACTGGGTCACGAGCGCAGTCCGAGGATCCGTTGTCAGCAGCAGGGCACGACAGTTTTCACTGGTTTACTCCCGCCGCGTCATAATGGCCGGGCCACCCCCCACTCACGACCATCCCGACAACGGGATGACAAGGGCGGGAAAGCACATCAGGGCAGCGTCAAAAATCAACCATTATCCCTCACGCCTATTCATTGCAGGCTCTCGCTACCTCCACATTCATGTCTCTTATTCCGAACGCCTGCTTCACACCATCCATCCACCCAAACTTTGATCTACCTCTAGGCCTACAACCACTCGCCTCCCCATTCATCACCCTTCTCACCAATCTCCCTTCATCCATCCTCTCCATGTGCCCGAACCATCTCAGAACACGCGAATCCACTCCGTCCTCCAACTTCTTCACCATCCCTGTTCTGATTCGAACCACGTTGTTGGTGATCCGGTCTCTCAGCGTTACTCCAGCCATGCTCCTCAAACATTCTATCTCAAAAACATTCAACCTTCTTCTCTCCTCTACTTCCACCCCCAAGCCTCAGCTCCGTAGAGCACAGTTGGAACAACACCCTCATACATCCCTCTACTTGCTTTCATCCCCAACGTCCTACAGCTCATTAAACTCTTCAGTGCACCTAACACTTTACACCCCTGGTTCACACGCACCTTTACTTCAGTTTTTTTCACTAGTTCAGTTATCTCCACATGGGAGCCCAGATACTTAAAACACTGAACTTCCTCCATGAGCTCTCCATTTAGGGGGACACTAATTTTGCTTGCATAGACAGTCCTCGAGCATCTCATTACTTTACTCTTACCCACGTTCACTCGAAGCTTCCTCCTCTCACACACTCAATCAAACTCAGACACTAGCCTACATAGCTTCTTCTCTGAATCCGCAACCAGGGCCGTATCATCAGCAAATAGAAACTGGCTCAACTGCCAACTCCGCCCATTTGCTTCCAACAGTTCCAAGCCACGACCCTGCACACTCGCGTTCACCTCCCTGACCACTCCATCCATATAGAGGTTGAACAGCCAAGGAGACATCACGCAGCCTTGTCTCGAACCCCTTTTCACTGTTAACCAATCACTCGCCTTGCTTCCCACTCTGACACAAGCTCGGCTGCCGACATAGAAACTTTGCACCGCTTTCAACAGATTTCCGCCCACTCCATACAAATGCAACACCCTCCACAGTGCTTTCCTGTGAATCCTGACGTATGCCGTTTCCAAATCCATGAAGGCCCAGATCGCATCTATTAGCTTTGCAAGGTAAACAACCTCTACCACTCCTAAAACCACTCTGTTCCTCTCGCAATCCATACATTCTCTAATCCTTTCAATCAGCACTCTCCCATATAATTTAAAAAACACACATAACAAACCGATATAAACATCTTGAGTTGCAGCATTCATTTTCATCTCCTTTGCCCTTATACAGCGGGGCAATGCAGACACTGCGCCACTCAATCGGTACCACACCCGTCACAAAACAAGTTTTCAGTAGACTCACCAACGATTTGACAATTGTTATTCCACCGTTTTTCAGGCACTCAGTCGCAACGCGATCCAAACCAGGGGCTTTCCCTGCTTTCATCCCCTCCACTACCCCCTGCACCTCTTTCCTAGTAATGTCCATAACAAGTCGCTCTCAAAAAAACGGCATCCGCCACTACCCATCACAGCAACAATGTCAGCCTCTCTGTCATCCTCGATATTCAACAACTCATCTAAATACTCGGCCCACCATTTCTGTACTCCGCCACTTTTTCTTTTCATCCTTCACGGCCTCCTTCTTCCGGCCTCTCCTTTCCTCACCATCTTGACCTCTTTCCAGAACACTTTTTGTTCTCCTCAAAATTCTGGCACAACCTTCTGCCACACCTGGCATCAGTGTCTGTTTTGTCTCACCTCACCACTCGCTTCACTCCCTTCCTCTTCTCATTATAGTTGTCATAGGGAACCACCGACCTCGCTTCCACCGCTCCTCAAAAGCTCTCCTTTTATGCGCCACCGCCAGTTTGACCTCCTCGTGCCACCACTCGCAGCCCTACCGTCTTCACCCGCCCACCACACATTTTTTGAACATTTCAACAAGGCATCTCTAAACGTCTCCCATTCTTCCTCCCCATCTTGCAGGTGCTCATCTCTCACGTCGTCTTATTCCTCCCTCAACGCCCGTTGGAAATCCTCAGCTCTGCTTTTCACATTTAGCTCACTCACCTCCACTACCTCTTTTCTTCTTCCCACTCTTTTGTTCCCCTTCCCTTTATACTCCACTCTCAATCTTACATCCATCAAAATATGGTCAGACACTCCTCCACCCTCCCCTTTCAACACCCGCACATCGAACAGCCTCCCCACCACTGCTCGAAATCAACACAAAATCCATTAGTGCTCTCTCCACCATTGCACCATGGGCCATCCCTACCCATGTGCACTTGTGAATATCTTGCTTCTTGAACCGGTTGTTCCCGATGACCAGCTCCTACTCCATGCACAAACCTGTAAGTTTTTTTCCACTCATTCCTACCAGGAACGCCAGATCTCCATATCACATAATCCACTACTGCATCCCCAACTCTTGCAGTAAGGGAATAAGGTCGCCCAGTACAAGCACATTGAATTGACTTCCAGAACTCTCAATACACTCGCTAATGTCAGTCCAAAATTGCTCCCTCTCCTCCTCTCTCCTCTTGCTACCAGGTCTGTACACACTCACAAATGCCAATCTTTTTCTATGCCTAACATTACTTTCACCCACATCACTCTTGAGGACACCTCTTTCCACTCAGTAACGCTACTAGTCAGTCAATCACTCAATAACAATACCAGACCTTCTTGTGCCCAACCTTCACCCATGCCTGACTTTCTTCCACTTACCACTCCAAACTCACACTCGCCATTACCCTTCAACCCAGTCTCACTCAGCGCCAACACATCTAACTTCCTCCTCATAAACATCTCACCAATCTTTCGCCTCTTAGCTTCATTGGTACTACAACCACGCAAATTCAGAGACCCTAACCATAGGGTTCGAAGAGGCGTGAGCCTCTCCTCTCCCCACTCGTCTTGCTGTCTTTTAGGAAGAATTTTACAGAAGAGGGAATTCATAGCTCCCTTGCCTCGTCCCTTATTAGTCGCCTTTTACAATACGCAAGGGTTGCGGTAGCATGATTATGAGCTCCCACTACAGGACTCCCCTTTCAATTGCCTCCTACGACACGCAGGGGTTACGGTAACAGTATTCTAACACCCCCGCTACGGGGTATATCCATTTTGGTAGGGGTAAATATCCATCTTTGTGGTGGTTAATCACCTCTCTTAGCAGTAGTTTTTATTCATCATGCCAGAAATCAATTTTCATCATAGCAGAACTAAATATCCATCTTAGCAGAAGAAAACATCCATCTAGTAGGAGATATCCATTTGAACAGAGGAAGATACGCATCTTGGCACATCACTCCATTTCAAGTTTATCTAACAGAAGTAGATATCCAGTCCGGTAATATGTTAAATATCTCGTCTGTAGTTTAGGTCAATTTCGCCAGTAGTTAAGGTCCATATTGGCAGTTGTGATTTTCATCTTGACTGAAGTTAGCATCCATCTTTGGAGTGGTTAATGTATATTGTGGCAGTAGTTAGTGTACAACCTGTCAGAACAGGTTCATTGTGGCAGCCTTCAATGGCCATCTCAGCTTGGGGATAATTTCTTCCGTCAGAAGGCAACGTTCTCCAAGCCTGTTATGAACATGCATGCTGCGTTTAGCAGCTTCAAATTCAGAAGTTTCCTTCAACAAGATTGCAATGGTGTTACAAGCAAGCCTCGTCCCTGCTGAACGTTAACGACCATGTGTGAGACAATATTACTCCAGTAGTTGGTGGAGGGCGCAATAACTTGTTGCATCCTGATAGACAGTCCTACCTCGCGCCTGCTGGCAGGCGACTGCGCGAAGCCCATTGTAGGCCCGATTGCAACACCAAGACAACAGGGTTGCCTGCTGGCAACAGGAGTCAGGAGAAGGAGACGCCTTCAGGGCATCATTCAGTTAACTTCACAGCTGGAGGCAGCTTGCAGCCACACTTGAACAGACCTGTTGGCTAGAAAAACCTGTAGCGTGTGAGGGAAGATTTGGTTGGTTGAAGTAAAATATTCGCCATACTTTGTGTTAGTGTAGTATGTCAACAACACAGTTGTGGGAATCACCGTTTTGGAGATACGGTGAATGTGACAATTTTGTTTCCTGCTCTGCCGGCATGGGGAGAGACAAGCAATGCTAGGGATGAGAGCATGACAAAAGCGCACACAGAGGTGACTGAACACAATCACACAAAGAGATGAGTACAGAGAGGTAGAGCACTTGGTCGTGCTCAGCTCTGACTCATCAACAGCTGCTAGGTGAAGGGAGAGACAATGGTAACGTAGCGCTACATCAGTAGTGACCCTGGCTGATGAGGGATTCGTGAAGAGGGGTTCAATTCATTCCATCACCTCACCATTTGATACAAAATGCAAAAATCAAATACAGATGTGAACAATAGATAGTAACGCTAGAATTTGAAACACTAGGTTTTGAAAGATACTTTTAAATAATACCAATTACAAGTGAAGACCTAATTCAGTTCTTATCGCCAGCAAGAGGAGGAAGTATTAAAAAATGAGGAGATAGCTTGCTTACCTGTATATGCAGTGCGGTTGATAATTTTGTTGACAATGATCACCTTGCACCTGACATAAGGTAATTAGCTACCAGCATACTAAGAAGCAATTCTAAGAAGCACTGAAATAGAGAAAAAAGGCTACAGGTGTTTTGAGCATATGACACCTGAAATGACAAACTTTACGAGTGATTACAACTCGGTTATAGTTCCTTATCACTGCCACACAAGTCTGGCAATTGAGATAATAGTTCATCGTCCAACCAATCCTAACTACTAAACTTAACCTCTCCATCTCTTTCCCAAATCGAATGCAGATAAAAACTTCTTTTAATAGCTTTATGACTAACTCGCTTTTCTTTTTGATCCTGCACAATTGAATAAAAAATCCAATCCAATCCACCATCTTGGTCATTGATGAAGTGTTATGATTACTGATAGACACAAGGCCGAATAACCAGAAGGGTGGCTGACGGTGAGGTGCACATGACACTACTCTGACGTACTCTTTACCGCAGGCCACCTCAGAATACAAAAATCTACTCAATAAGTTAACTTCCCCACCATCCCCGTTCTAATTCGAACAACGTCATTGTTGATCCGATCTCTCAGCGTCCCTCGTGTCAGGTCTCATAAACATTTTGTATCGAAAGCATTTTACCTTCTTACTTCCGCTCTCGTCCAACCCGTCTCAGTCCTGTCGACCTCCGTTGGAACAACCAGCTTCTCACAAACCCTCTCCTTGCTTCCGTACCCAACGACCTACAGCTCAATACTCTTTTCAAAGCACACAACACTAGACACCCTTACAGTCCAGATATTTCCCCAGTTTTCACTAGCTCAGTCTTCACACGAGAGCCGGGGTACTTAAAACAATGATTGGATTGGATTTTGCCCTCGTTTCCACCAAAGCCTCAACGTGAGTCATAATAGGCTCCTCCGTAGGGCTCGATGATCATGGATTCCAGTAGACTCGCACACCTCTGTGTGCAAGAGAAACAACGTTGTCAAGGTCAAACTATTTAAACATTCAAGTCATGTCAGACGCACGCTGGTGCGCACAAGAGTAACGTTTAGACAAAACGGACCTCCGCTCTCAACCATTTAGAACTTCATGAGTAATATGTATGCGCGCTAGTGCGTACAGGAAGCATCGTCGAGATAGGTACAAGGCTCACGGCTACAGGGACAATGTAAGCTCCGACAGCAACGCAACACAATGTTCACAGCTATGCGCTCTAGTTCAGTTAATGGACATTTTATTTATCCAGGATAGATAAAGACTCAGAGGGAACGGATCAAATCCCCGCCTCCAACCACTTAAAACTTCAAAAGTAATATGTAGGCACGCCAGTGCGCTCAGATAGTATCGTCGAAAGTGGTACAAGGTCCACGGCTACACGGACAAAGTCAGCACCGACAGCATCGCAACACGAGGTTCACAGCTGCGCGGCCCAGTTAAGTTACAGTAGTTTTAATTTTTCAGGTAAGATGAAGACTCGGACAAAACGAATCCCAGCCTTCAATCATTTAGCACTTCAAAAGTAATATAGCGTGCGTACAGGCAGCATCGTCGAATCTGGTAGAAGGTTTACAGCTACACGGACAAAGTCAGCTCCGACAGCGGCGCAATACAATGTTTACAACTACACGGCCTAGTTCGGTGACATTAATTTATTAATTCAGGAAGATACAGACTTAGACAAAACTAATACCCCCCTCCACCCCTCAGAAACTCAATAAGTAATATGAACGCACGCCAGTGCGCATAGGTAGTAACGTCGAGATTAGTATAACGTCCACGGCCTCACGAATCAGATCAACTCCAACCGCAACGCATCACAAGGTTTATAGTTACGCGGCAAAGGTCAACAACAGACATTACATATGGTCCGCAGAGCCGCGAGTGAGCGCAGACTGGAAAAAAACGCTTATTCACAATATCACAAACAGGAGCTCTCGCAGAAGTATACTAGCATTATTTTATACGACATAATTGTGGAACGTGAAGAGGAAAGAAAAAGCAGGTTCATCATGGGCTAAAAACTGCTCCGAATTCTATCATCGCACTTATTGTTCAAGGAGATAGGGTGGGGAGGGGGGGCAAAGGTCTCTTGGGTCCCGAAAGAGCCCGATGAGCCCCGGAGGGTTACCACAGTCCCCCGAGCTCCCCGGATCCATAGAGTCCCCTCGTCTCAGCTCATCTCGGCTTGTCTCGACTCGTCGCTACCAACTCGACTGATCTCAACATGTTTCGACTGATTTCGACGCACCTCTACCAGCCTCGGCGCGGCTCTCCCCCTCTCCGTCAGCAATGTTGTGGACTGTAATAACTAATTTCTCTACTCAAGCACTCCACATATATACATTCCTCTGTGTGTGGGTTTCACAGCGTAGGGAGAGGGGAGCAGAGGTTCCAGGATTTAGAAGGGACTCAAGAGGGTCCTACAGTTTCTCAAGAGGGTCCCACAGGGTCTCAAGGGTGTCCCAAAGGGTCCCAGAAGAGTCCAAGTAGACACCCTCCAATCCTCCTGGTCTTCCAAGTCCCCCGGGTTCCCTAAACCCCGGGTCCTCCGAGTCCCGCGGATCCCACGAGTACCCTCTATTCCCTGGGTCACCTCATCTCAACCCACCTCGATAAATTATAAACAAAGTAAAAATTTGCATCATGAAAAAGGGCAGAAATAAATGATAAAGCCCACGAAATAAAAAAGAATAAAATACTAAAATAGAGAGTTATTGATCTATAAAATGAATAATCATCCATCCACCCCAATTAAAACAACGAATTTCCTTCAATAACCCTCCACTTAGGCAGACGTCGATTCTGCTCGCATTGCCATTACTCGAACATTTCATTACGTTCCTTTTGCCCACGTTTACTCGCAGCTGACAATGTTGTGTTGAGTAGATTTTACCTCCGTTACCTCGCAGCTGACAATGTTACTATGAGCAGCGGAGCACGTAGGCTGGTTTTGGGACCGGAGTTGTTGCTGCCATTATTCAGAAGAGGTGCATGAGGCTATAGAGGTGATGATTATCCCTGGTTAGGACGGCGTTGCGACCGAGTGCCTTAAGGGGAGTGGAGTAACAGTAGTGGAATTATGGTAATGTTACTGAATCGGTATTTGCTGTCCGAGTGGTGCAGTGCTTGCACTGTTCCGCTTATTACTCAAACAACAAGAACTGCCATCGTAACAACAAGAACAGCTTATTACTCAAACAACAAGAACTGCCATCGTAGCTGTTACGGGTAGCTTACTACTCAAACAAAAACTGCCATCGTAGCTGTTACGGGTAGCTTGCTACTCAAACAACACGAACTGCCATCGTAACTGTTACGGGTAGCTTGCTACTCAAACAACACGAACTGCCATCGTAACTGTTACGGGTAGCTCACTACTCAAACAAGAACTGCAATCGTAGCTGTTACGGGTAGCTTACTACTAAAACAAGAACTGCCATAGTAGCTGTTATTTATTTATTTATTATTTGCTTCAATGTTCCACCGGAGTCCCAACGCAAAGTTAATGCAGACTCCCCCGTAGGGCGGTCGTAGAGTTGTGAAGTAGGTGACGCGTAGATTGAGAGTAGGTTAAATTTAAATTCGGGGCAGTTTAAACGCAGTCACAGCGGGTTTAAACGCAGTTGGAGTTAAAGTAACAGAGTAACAAAGTATCAAATAACAAAGTAACTAAGAAAATTTCACATGGGCACCAAGCAAATTTGGTGCGGCTATAAAGAAAACCTGACATGTAAATTAAATTTTACAATTTTAAAGGGGTAACTCAAGCGCGGGTACAGAGTAGGCCTAGTACATACAAATCGTACTAAATAACGGATATCTAGCGAGTTAAATACACAAAAAAATATGAAGAGCAGGTTGATTGCGGTCTTGTGTAGCGCAGTGGTAGCGGCTTCCTCCATTCTCCGCCGGAGCTCCAACGTGTAGTCACTGAGAGCTTCGTCACGTGGCACGACGGTCCGGTGATTCTGCACAGCTTAGTGCACGAATCCGAAGTAAAATTTTCAATTAGTGCGCAGGGAGGACAGAGAGTTTGGGATCGGAGATGATTCAGATTTCGCTACCTCTACACTACCTCGTAGAGGCCTGTGTGTTTTCCAAAAGCGATCATTTTTTTCCGGTGTTCCGTTTCTGTGAGCAGGCGT
>SDVV010044738.1:0-10130 GCA_016164225.1 Gammarus roeselii
CAAGCATGCAAGACATCTATCAGCGCAAGCATGCAAGACATCTATCAGCGCAAGCATGCAAGACATCTATCAGCGCAAGCATGCAAGACATCTATCAGCGCAAGCATGTAAGACATCTATCAGCGCAAGCATGTAAGACATCTATCAGCGCAAGCATGCAAGACATCTATCAGCACAAGCATGCAAGACATCTATCAGCGCAAGCATGCAAGACATCTATCAGCGCAAGCATGCAAGACATTTATCAGCGCAAGCATGCAAGACATCTATCAGCTCGTGCACGCAAGTCATCAGTCAGCACGAGCATACAAGACATCAATCAGCGGGTGCACTCAAGACATCAGTCAGCACGATCATGCAAGACATAAATCAGCGCGAGAATGCGAGACATCTTTCAGCGCGAGCATGCAAGACATCTATCAACACGTGCATGCAAGACATCTATCAGCACGTGCATGCAAGACATCTATCAGCACGAGCATGCGAGACATCTATACGCACGAGCATGCAAGACATCTATCAGCACGAGCATGCAAGACATCTATCAGCACGAGCATGCGAGACATCTATACGCACGAGCATGCAAGACATCTATCAGCACGAGCATGCAAGACAACTATCAGCACGAGCATGCGAGACATCTATCAGCACGAGCATGCGAGACATCTAACCGCACGTGCATGCATGACATCTATCAGCACGTGCATGCAAGACATCCATCAGCACGTGCATGTGAGACATCTATCAGCACGAGCATGCAAGACATCTATCAGCACGTGCATGCAAGACATCTATCAGCACGAGCATGCAAGACATCTATCAGCACGTGCATGCGAGACATCTTTCAGCACGTGCATGCAAGCCATCTATCAACACGTGCATGCAAGACGTCTATCAGCACGTGCATGCAAGACATCTTTCAGCAAGTGCATGCAAGACATCTATCAGCACGTGCATGCAAGACATCTATCAGCACGAACATGCGAGACATCTAACAGCACGTGCATGCATGACATCTATCAGCACGTGCATGCAATACATCCATCAGCACGTGCATGTGAGACATCTATCAGCACGTGCATGCAAGACATCTATCAGCACGTGCATGCAAGACATCTATCAGCACGAGCATGCAAGACACCTATCAGCACGTGCATGCAAGACATCTTTCAGCACGTGCATGCAAGCCATCTATCAACACGTGCATGCAAGACATCTATCAGCACGTGCATGCAAGACATCTTTCAGCACGTGCATGCAAGACATCTATCAGCACGTGCATGCAAGACATCTTTCAGCACGTGCATTCAAGACATCTATCAGCACGTGCATGCATGACATCTATCAGCACGTGCATGCAATACATCCTCCAGCACGTGCATGTGAGACATCTATCAGCACGTGCATGCAAGACATCTATCAGCACGTGCATGCAAGACATCTATCAGCACGTGCATGCAAGACATATTAGTTGATGCTAATAAAACACCTAATAGAGTAAAATTAAAAATATTTCCTGTGCCAATGTCGAGGAAATGTGCTCGTGACATTGTAAATGTCCTTTGTTTATGTATTTGTCATATACACATGCGTAGGGTATCATACCCAGGTGTAATGTCCATGTGTATGCCCATGTATATGAGTGTAGATTTATATAAAACATCCTGTACATGGTGTGACGAACTAGGCAATATCCTGTACTCCATTGTCGGACAAAAATGTACGTTAATAAATCCCTCTTTAATTAGGCATGCGGGAACCAAGGAAGGACCCATCGCTCTGATATTACGTAAGGCCATATAAAGAGTAAGGCACAGACTGATGGTGGTTATAAACGTTGCGATCTTAAGAAACCGGTCATTGATTACATCAATGTGGCACTGGGAACATAATATGAAAATAAGCGAACATGTGTGTACGAGGTATGTATATAACCATGTGCGTAGCAACATGGAGCTGTACACGGACCTGGAGGCATCCAGCAGTATCAGTGTGACTCTCAGCCTAGAAGGTCTAGCTCCCTTGAACCCATTCCCGCTCCTCCCACTAATTGTTTACCTGTGTATACATCACATGTAATTAAACGCATTTCCTTCAAGTTCTCTCTCTTGCTTGATTCATAATAGTACTTGCGCCCCTTACAAAACCATTCAAACTGTGGTCACACGATTACGACGACAACTATCACGGCGTGGAGGATTTTTTTTTCGTTGGTGTGATATATTACGATTATAGAAACCATTGTTGTCGACGCAAAGAGAGCATTATGCTGCTATACCGGTATTGGTCTCATTCTGCTTACAACAAAGGATATCATAGTTGCTCTGATTACCTTGGAATAATAAACAGCTGTCGTCGATTAAATTTCAACCAAGCCCTGTCTTTTGGTAGACCATTAACCAAACACCACTAACCAAACACCATTAACCAAACACTAAAAACCAAATACCATTACCTAAACAAAATTAACCAAACACCATCAACCAATCACCAGACTGCAAACAGTTTTTAATTAATAATATTATTATGAGCCCAATGGAAAGTATAATTATACATATATTATCTTTCTGCATAATTGAATTTTTTTCCGCTTTCTTGAGCCTGTACAATTTGGATGACCAACAAACTAATACAAAATATATTAAAAAATCTACAGACATAAAACGCTGTTTACTTACTAACTATTAACTTCCTTGCCATCAAGATGTCTCGGCAACGCATGCAGAGTCTCCGCTCGTGTCTCACAAGCTTCTAACTCTGTTCTGGTCAACATACGATGAATAAACGTCATCAAATTGTTTGCGATAAGCCGTCAATCCGAGCATTAACACCCACCAAATTTGTAGTGTTACGCGTCACGGTAACGCTGGCCTCGCTCGTACACGCCTCCGCCCTCTTGACGTCAGCAAGGGAGTGTCGTAGTGGTTCAGGGGCGTAGCCGTTTTGTGTGAGTATACTACGCGTATATGTAGGCCTTAGGGATAGTATTAGGGGACAAAAGGTCCGAAAAACAAACGCCCGTGAGGGCCCATCCCCGGACGGTATTGACGAACCCTGGACGGTATGGACGAAAATAGAATTGAGCATAAGAGGGTCAAATTAATGGCAGATTCATAATTATGATATTATTTTTATCATTAACCACGCAGAAGCATGTGAAGCATTTTAAAATATCGTGTCACGTACAAAAATTATTTGAATTAGTGGCTTTCCTACGGGAGAAAATTACAACATTCAAACAATTATAGAAGAAGCTATCATGAATGTTATTTAATTACGTGAAAAATTCCCTGAAGTCGAGCAGTTCACGCAGTTCTGGTGTGATGTATGTCCTGATTTGATGTGACATTTTGGAAAATATAAATTGAACGGAAATTGCCTCCAAAAAACCAAATTATCCCGGTATCTTAGTAAACATGACCGGTTTAGATGTCTCGGTACAGGCCGATTTCAGCTGGTACAGATCTTATTTTATTAACGGACATCGGGTGAAATATTTACAATCAGTATTGCACCGTTATATTGACGATTGTGTTAACCCAAAACAATTGCATTGCCGACCAGGCGGGTACTCAATTCGGCCTTTCCCTCCGCTGATCAGACAGACAATAGTGTTGGCCGACTGGTAGGCCGAGGTGATCAGACACCAGTGCTGTCCGGCTGGCAGGCTGACGCGATCAGACACCAGTGCTGGCCGGCTGGCAGGCCGATACGATGAGACTACAGTGTTGGTCAGCTGGTACGCTAATGGGATCAGTCAATAATTTTGGCCAGTTTCTAGGCCGATGCGATCAGACACCAGTGCTGGCCGGCTGGCAGGCCGATGCGATCAGACACCAATGCTGGCCGGCTGGCAGGCCGATATGATCAGACAACAGTGTTGGTCGGCTGGTAGGCTAATGGGATCAGTCAATAGTGATGGCCGGCTGGTAAGCCGATGCGATCATACGCCATTGCTGGCCACCTGTGTTGGTCGGCTGGTAGGTCAATGGGATCAGTCAATTGTGTTACTTATCAACGTTATCAAACTATCCTGCGCACTATTAATATTATCAAACATTACCACCGATCCTGTTCATTATCAAACATTATCAAACATCAAACGTTATCAAACATTATCAAACATTATCAAATATCATAAAACATTATCAAATATCATTAAACATTATCAAATATCATTAAATATTATTAACATTATCAATATTGTCAAACATTATCATTAATATCAAACGATCATGTACATTATCAAACAATATGAAATATTATCAAACATTATTAGCATTATCAAACATTATCAAATGATCATGCACATTATGGGAAACATTCCACATACTCTGCCAACTGAGACATTCCATTGTATGGGCACATATAGGTGTCGTTTCAATCAGGATGTGGTCACGGTGCAGCTGGACAGGCTTTGAGTTGAGGGGCGTACCCCCTTCTCCGGTCTAGCTTGCTGCACTTGTCCACGGTTGCTTGCTTTTTGAATCATCTCTTGATATGCATGTGAATAAGGTTGTAAAGTAATGCCATACATAACGTTGAAGTTAAACCACTGTAAGTAATTTCATGTAAGAATTGATAAAGTAAATTAGTCAAGTTACTGACATGTATGTTTTCAGAAAGTCTCCGAGTGGACATGAGTAAGTGCAAAGTAAAGGCCGTAACCGCCAGCGGGCTGTTTTGGGGTCGGTGTTTCCCACGGTGTGAGGATAGACCGACCAGAGTGACTTGTGATGGTGTAGAGGTTGGACGAGCTGTTCCGTTGTAGGGCATCAGTATAGAACAATCAACAAGATTGCCACCCGGAGGATACCGAAGCTAAGACCTAGGACTAGTGTGTTCCTTAGGATTGTAGGTTAGACTAACCCTGAAGATTTAGGTTAGAAAACATAGAGCAGTTTAATATAGACGTCGTGGAACCAACAGCAGACGACGACGACACAAGCGTAGCATTTAATTGCCGCCACAATACCCCAAAACAAGGTAAATCTTCACATATAGTAATTAGCTATGAACCTATAATTCTCTTTGGATTTATGTGGTTCTAGGTTCTAAAAGTGCAAGATCGAGTTATGGAAGAATGGCTTTTGAAGATACTTGAACTAAATACGATTAAATTGTCTCAAAACTATCGAATAAAAATGATGGTGAAATAATATTCTACGTACATTATCAAACATCATCAAACATTAACAAACATTATCAAACATCATCAAACATCATCAAACATTAACAAACATTAAGAAACATCATCAAACTTTAACAAACTTTATAAAAATTATCCAACATTATCAACATTATTAAACATTATCAAACTATCTTGTACGTTATCAACATTATCAACATTATTAAACATTATCAAACTATCTTGTACGTTATCAACATTATCAACATTATTAAACATTATCAAACTATCTTGTACGTTATCAACATTATCAAGCTAATGTTATCAGTATTATCAATCGATGTTGTACACACTCCCAGCCAGTAACCACGACACTCAGAGGAAGGCGTGCTTCAAATATAACTCAACAGCTCAGGAGCCAGTGTGCCAGGCTGGCTGAGTGCAGACTGTTTTACGTAGTCCTGAGGCGGCTCGCCATTACTGATATCTTTTGGATTGCCTGTTTTGGGACGTTTTATGACCAATTGACTTGCAAAATCAGGCCCGGGGTACGCGGGTATCCAGACAATCAATGTGTTGAACAGGTATAGGCCCTTCAACAGTATTTTGGGTCTCTTAATACATTTCCTATTTCAACAGACACAGAATTCCAAGCTGGACCATTTCTGTTCGTCCTTTTAATTTAGCTGAGAAGCATCAATTAGATAAATTAATTGAAACTTTTTATATTATTTCAATAATATCGATGTGCATACACACCCTGGATATGTGTGTTGGAGTGAAAATGCAGTTATACCTAGGAGTGTGAAACTTTTTATACAATTACTTCCAACTTTTATGAGGTAAATTCAGTTTTCTATTCTGTCTATGTAACGTTTACATAAGTAATGCTGTATTTTTTTTTAATTTTGATATATTTTGCTTAATAGCGGTTTGCCGCGTAGCAGCCACCGGATAGTCTTTTTTTAACTCAAGACGTTTATGGGCTGGCACGACGTAAATTAGTTGTATGCATGGGGTAACATAAAATTATCTTGAAGGATCAACGGTCTGAACGCAATACCAAGGGTATAAAGCAGTGAAGAAACAGTGATTGGGAACCTTACCGACTCTGCCTAGCGGCCAGGGAATTTTAGATACGCAGGCCCAAGCGTGGGGAGGGGGCAGAGCTTCATGCAGACTTGTGTGCTACAAGATATGTGCGTAACTGTATACGATGAGGTCAGTTATAACGAAGGGATTGAAAGGGTTGAGCTAGTCTTGTCTTGGCCTCACTCCCTACTGGCCCAACCTTCCTTGCACATTTGCCTGTGAATGAATATATATCATAAGTGTCCCCATGTTTCAGTCCTCCACCCTTACTCCAATTATAAAACTAGCAACGAGGGTGAGGTCGACCTCACGCATGAATCCCGTAACTCATTGTCAAGTTTGAGTTCGTATTCGTAATTCCTCATTTGAACACACACAAGAGACTTGTTCGACGCAAGATGCGTATGCGGTGTAATGAAGCTGTTCGCCCAGAGTCCTGACCTCAAACTAATAGAGAACCTCTGGAAGATTATCGGCAGCAAAGACCATGAAAAACTACCTTCAACGGTGCCACGTTCATGGAAATCAATTGTCAAAGAATGGGCCGGGCGTGTACAGGTGCACCATGTGTGTGCAGGTGTGTCGGGCATGTGCCGTGTGTTGGGCGTAGGCCGTCGTACCGGGCGTGCGCACGTGTGCCGATCGTATGCTGGTGTGGCGGGCGTTTATAGGTATACTTGCCCCGCGCAAGTGTGCCGGGTGTGTGCAGGTGTGTCATGTGTGTGTCAGTGTGCCAGGCGAGTTTAAGTGTGCCGGGCGTGTGCAGATATGCCGGCCGTGTTCAAGTGTGCCCGGCGTGTGCAAGCGTGCTGGACGTAGACAGACGTGCCGGTCGTGTGCAGGTGTGTCAATCATGTGAAGTTGTACCAATCGTGCACAGGTGTGCCAATCGTGAACAAGTGTGCCGGGCGTGTGCAGATATGTCGGCCGTGTTCAAGTGTGCCCGGCGTGTGCAAGTGTGCCGGACGTAGAAAGACGTGCCGGTCGTGTGCAGGTGTGTCAATCATGTGTAGCTGTACCAATCGTGTACAGGTGTGCCAATCATGAGCAGGTGTGCCGGGCGTGTCACTTTCCCCAGTGCCACTGTCCACGGGCGACGCCTCCTCTCGGCTGACACCGCCCAGACCTGTAGCTCAGCACTGCTCTGGGCCTCTGCAAGCACAGCCGGGCAAAACAAACCTAACTACATTACCCAATACTTTGACCGATTTCTGCGGGACGGATGACGGTCAAAAGCTCTGCAGCTGCGCCTAGTTACTCTGTAAGCAATGAACTGCATTGCCTAGACGCCGCTGCACAGCTCTCCAACAATGCACTGCCCTGGTGTAGTTTAACTGTACAGTCAGCTTGGTTAATTCGTTATTTTTGATGCCGGCGGTGTTAACCCAGCCCACGTCCCTTCAGTGCCAGCGCTAGGCGCCTTCAAGCCTTGTTCTGCTGTGCCAGTTTTTGCGTCCTTTCTAACAGCAATTTTCGGCATAGAGGGATAGGGAAGAAGTGCAACTTATTTCTGTATATTTAAGGGCGACCACCTCCAATGGAGTGCATTGTACTGACAGCCTCCCATACTGCACCGGGCGCGCTGTCTCCCTTGGAACAAGATAATAATAACAGAAATAATACAGTGTATGACTGCATTGTAGTCAGTGTGTAGCAACTTACGCTTACAGAGAGTTTAATAAATAATATAAAAATCTTCAATGTATAGTAGCAATGGTTTATTTACCATGTATAACAATAGGCATTGCAGCAATGACCCGCATAGTCTCCACCCATGCAATCATGGCCACGTCTCCCCTCATACCCGACTGGCTGTCCCTGCAGCGTCCGGGCGCTCATGGACAATGTTGACGAATAAAATCAGACATTGACAATTGATTTGACAGAGCTCAATATTTTAAGATATCATGTTAGGGCCGATATGGCAGGCGCGTATCTAGAGGGAGGTCAATCTTTTTTATAAATCCTGGATCCGTTAAGCCCGGTCAGTGTGAAGGTTTTGCCGCCTACTTGAGGGGGGGGGGAATCCTGGGTACGCGCCTGCGGTAACATAGGAAGACAGTTGTTTGAGCAAGAACCACGTCCAGTGGGAATGATTGTATTGAAATTAAATGGCTAAATTAGGTGAAATACTGTGAAAAGTAAAATAGTAGCATGGGAAAGAGGTGCTCGTTGGTGTCAAAGCTTGACGAGGCTCCGGAACTTAATTGGAAACAGAATCCCTTCAGCTAAGAAGCCAAATATGTATGAATCACCCACACATAGTGTGCTAGGAGCTGCTGGTGGAGCTCAGAGACTCACACCCCTCTAGTGTGCTAGGAGCTGCTGGTGGAGCTCAGAGACTCACACCCCTCTAGTGTGCTAGGTGCTGCTGGTGGAGCTTAGAGACTCACACCACTCTAGTGTGCTAGGAGCTGCTGGTGGAGCTCAGCGACTCACACCCCTCTAGTGTGCTAGGTGCTGCTGGTGGAGCTTAGAGACTCACACCATTCTAGTGTGCTAGGAGCTGCTGGTGGAGCTTAGAGACTCACACCCCTCTAGTGTGCTAGGTGCTGCTGGTGGAGCTCAGAGACTCACACCCCTCTAGTGTGCTAGGAGCTGCTGGAGGAGCTTAGAGACTCACACCACTCTAGTGTGCTAGGAGCTGCTGGTGGAGCTTAGAGACTCACACCCCTCTAGTGTGCTAGGAGCTGCTGGTGGAGCTTAGAGACTCACACCCCTCTAGTGTGCTAGGAGTTGCTGGTGGAGCTTAGAGACTCACACCCCTCTAGTGTGCTTGGTGCTGCTGGAGGAGCTTAGAGACTCACACCCCTCTAGTGTGCTAGGTGCTGCTGGTGGAGCTCAGAGACTCACACCCCTCTAGTGTGCTGCTGGCTGGAGATAGTTTGAACACTCAATCACCATGAGCGGCTTCCTATCCTCGATAATTGAGCAATTTACAGCACAACCAACAGAGGGTATTCCTATGATAAAGTAGCCGACTAGGTCGTCGTGGCATGAAATATATAGAGCTCAAGGGTCACTATTTGTTTTGTTCGACGATGAAGCCTTTTGGTCTTATTTTTAATGATGATTAAGAAGCCATGCAAAGTGGAAATGTAAAATTGATTGTCCTTTTGGAAACCAACTGAGACAGGAAGTTGAATTTTTGAATTGTGAGATGGTCGAAGGCGATCATAAAGCCGAACTTGTCGCCCGCGAACGAGGGATAAGCTATCAAGATTACGTACCTACTGAAATAAAAATAGTAACATTACAAAAATTATTCGGTGAACCCATACGTAAATAGCGATTGCCATGTTTGAAATGGTAGGAAATACAAATTATCATCACTTTAACCAGACACAACATGTGTGTTTGAAAGACACTGCTCTGATGTCATACAACCAAATACCTATACGTTGGAATTATCATCACTTTAACCAGACACAACATGTGTGTTTGAAAGACACTGCTCTGATGTCATACAGCCAAATGCCTATACGTTGGAATTATCATCACTTTAACCAGACACAACATGTGTGTTTGAAAGACACTGCTCTGATGTCATACAACCAAATACCTATACGTTGGAATTATCATCACTTCAACCAGACACAAAATGTGTGTTTGAAAGACACTGCTCTGATGTCATACAACCAAATGCCTATACGTTGGAATTATCATCACTTTAACCAGACACAACAGGTGTGTTTGAAAGACACTGCTCTGATGTCATACAACCAAATACCTATACGTTGGAATTATCATCACTTTACCAGACACAACAGGTGTGTTTGAAAGACACTGCTCTGATGTCATACAACCAAATACCTATACGTTGGAATTATCATCACTTTAACCAGACACAACAGGTGTGTTTGAAAGACACTGCTCTGATGTCATACAACCAAATGCCTATACGTTGGAA
>SDVV010044739.1:0-10130 GCA_016164225.1 Gammarus roeselii
CATGTCTTGGGTGAGTGATATGACAAATGCTCGGACCATATGAGTGAGTGGCGCTCCATGTCTTGGGTGAGTGATGTGACAAATGCTCGGACCATATGGTCGTGTGGCGCTCCATATCTTGGGTGAGTGATAAGACAAATGCTCGGACCATATGTTCGTGTGGCGCTCCATGTCTTGGGTGAGTGATAAGACAAATGCTCGGACCATATGGGCGTGTGGCGCTCCATGTCTTAGGTGAGTTATCTGACAAATGTTCGGACCATATGGTCGTGGATGAGCGATTATAAAAACTCTATCTCTGGCTCTCCGTTGTTGGGTGAGTGTCGTCACATTCCAGCAATCTTTTCGGTCTTAGATGAGTGATTGTAAAATAATATTTTTCCATGTACCTTTCACTTTTTAAGCGAATGATGTTACCATGATGTGGCGAACATCACTCTACCTCCATTCAGCTTGGTAGCGTGCCGTGTGTTCGGATAGTAGGCGATGCATGTTAAAAAAACACGAGCTTATGTATCTGGAATAAAAACCGTTACGTCTTGCTCAGCTTCATGTATTTTTAAGTTTTTAGTGCTGTGAGGCCTCAACCCTTTTTTATCATTAATTTTTTGTTAAAATTTTGCAAGTAAAGATATTTTAATATCCTGATTGCGTTAATGTTTTATCCAACAACAAGAAATACATAAAACAATGACGTCACGAACCACTCAACTTCAAGTGGCGATGCACGGAACCCGCTTATACAATCGATGTCAAATTCTCACGGTAGTTCTATGTTGCTTTTATCTCCATTCGTTCGATGCAGAAGGACATTGACTTCAGCGCACCAGTAAGCCATGACACGCTTATACAAAATGCATCTCCTTTATTTCAAAGCTCTAACGGCATGACCCACCCTTTCTAGACGCTTTCAAATAATTTACGTGTTCGTACATGGAATTATCCATAAATAATCCCACAATGCGTGTAACACGGACAATAGCAACACTTCCATTAAGTACCACGAATTACCACTAGAAGATAAAAATTCTTTATAGAAAAGAATGTATCAACACAAAGCAAATCACGCTTTAGGGGGGGATCACAACCACTTTTATTTTCACAAAACATTGATCAAACTCAACGATGAACATGGACATTTTTGTCATTAGTTTTTCCAAAACATTTGCCCATCTCATTTTATGATCCATAGATGCTGATATGGTATGATAGAAGTCTACACGAACAATGTATCAACCGTATCAATTTCATCATATCGATGAAAGAAAAGAATATTTTTTTCAAAAACCTTTAAAATGAAGTATCCTAAAACCGTCCGTTACCTGCGGGTTGTCATGATCTTGAGTCGGTCAGGTCCGCTACCTTCGGGTCACCTTAACCATGAGTCGCTCGGATCCACTACCTGCGCGTTCGTCATGACCTTGAGTCGTTCGGGTTCGCTACCTGCAGGTCGCTAAGACATTCAGTCGCTCGGCTCCACTACATGCGGATCGCCTAGACAGTGAGTCGTTTGCGCCCGCTTCCTGTCGCTCGCCAAGACATTGAGTCTCTCGGTTTCGCTGCCTGGGGGTTACCTAGACATTGACCTGCTTGGGGAATTTAAAGAATTTTTTTTTTCTTCTGCTGAATACTTCAGAGCGTCCTTCGCATTGGGTGTCACATTGATTGGCAGGTGTGGCCTATAAAGGGACGGGGTCACGAAAGGATCGTGGAGTCGCAGGCACTGAGGAGAGTTCTGAAAATGATGACCGCAGAGTGAAGATGACCCGCATGATGCGAACATATTAGTCTCCTTAACGGATGATTGAACGTATGTAAAGTGTTTTAAGTAAATAATATAAACGAATATAATTGGTCATCAAATGATTTTGTGGCATAATTTTTTTTGGGTGTTTTAAATAAAAGCTATTTCGTAGTAAAATTACCACTTTCCAATAAAGTCTCGTTGGGTCCGAATGCAAACGAAGGTATCATCACAAAATTGAATTCTGCATTTGGTAATGTTTCCTTCCTTTAAACCACCTAAAAAATCAAATGTTAATGTTTTAACGAACTCGACTCTATCTTGTGGTAATGTAAGTAGACTTTTTGTTTACTTCTCCTTCTTCTAGCGCTGACGCAGCATCAGTTCTAATATATCTATTATCAATATATATGTAATGGAATACATCTCTAATCAAATTTGTCTCTAATCCATATATCTCTAATCGAAGTTTGCGTGAAAGACAAAATGCTTTTTTTGAGATCCTTTGCATACGGTGAATTGTTAGATGCCAAATTGTGGTGTGTGTTAATGAACACTAACCTAGACGAACGAAGTGTTGTTCTATGAGCACTTCATTATCCCTTTCACAGTTTCAAACAATTGGTGAATTGCGTGACAAATGCGTGTGGATTAAAATAGTAATCTTGGTATCCTCAGTGATACGCAGATCTAAGCTTTTCCGAGAACTCCACGAATTGAGTAGGCAGTTTGATCTCTAGGCAAAAATTTAGAGCAAACAAATGAAAATGAACTTGCATTTTCAAGTATTAAATAACCAAACTACTGCAATTTGACTTTTAGAATCCCCCGCACGAGTGTTATGTGCCAACAAAATTCAGAGTTGGCTCACAGTTAAATCATCGATATTGGGATAGGAAAACCAGCACTACAGAGAGCATTCAAGACAAATGGAGACTTGTGACGATCGATGGGCGAGGTAAGATTCAGAGGGATAGCTTGGTAGGTGGTGAGCGGTGAGGGTGAACAGAATGGTCTTTGGAGGTGGATGTGTGAGATGAGATTCAGGAAGCTAGCTCGGTAGGTGGTGAGAAGTGAGGGTGAACAGAATGGTCTTAGTAGGTGGATGTGCGAGGTAATATTTAGAGGGATAGCTCGGTAGGTGGTGAGAAGTGAGGGTGAACAGAATGGTCTTAGGAGGTGGAAGTGCGAGGTAAGATTCAGAGGGATAGCTCGGTAGGTGGTGAGAGGTGAGGGTAATTGAATGTTCATAGGAGGTGGATGTTCTGGTCACGAAAAATTTATCAGGTGGAAGCGTGTAGGTTTGAGAGGTTTTAAAGAGTTGTTGATTCTCATGAACAGGAAAATGTTTAGGACGGAAGTTGAATCGATACATGAAAGGCAATCATGTGAGGGATTCTGTGGCAAGGGCGATGGCAAGATGGCTAGAAAATGTTTAGGATGGAAGTTGAATCGAAACATGAAAGGCAATCATGTGAGTGATTCTGTGTCAAGGGCGGTGGCAAGATTGTTTGAAGACAAGTTTGCAGTAAGTGGAAAGTTTGATAGGGACGTTGTTTTGTTGTTGGATGAGGCCGGGATCTGAGCAAGAGAAGGCCTCAAAAAAACAGTCTCTTTCTCCTTGTCAACTCCCAGAAGTTTTGACGACTCAACTTTGTAACTAGTACATGAAGCTGCAATATAGACCCACTGTAAGTCCATCAGGACGAGGAGTAACACAGACTGGTTGACAGGGCTATGACACAGGTCATACCTTTGACTTTTCACTGGCGATGTCATTGATTTTTTTTAATTGGGGCACAACGTTAACAACAATAGAAACGTAGGCAACATAATGACAACGATTAACTTTGCATAAAACTATCACCTAGAGACAGAATAAAGGTGAACTGGGCTATGCATTAAATATCTTATACAATAACGCTCTCTTCTACTTATACAGAAATGTGCAATAAGTTACTTAGGAATAATCCTCCACAAAGCACTGTTAACCATTGGTATTTTCATTCTTCTATGATGAAACAAATGATATTTTTTTCTAATTGTGCACAGAAATAAACAAATGACACACGCAGGGGAAACCATTCAGAACGTTCACTCCTCAACGACCAATGTTTTCACGCGCAAATGTGTCTTCAGTTTTTTTTATGCCGAATGATCATTAGAGGTGTAGTGCGAGGTGCCCTGAGGGCACCTCTGATCAATATATCTCTAATCGAATATATCTCTAATCAAAATATCGGTAATCAAAGGCTGCGTGTGAAGCAAATTGATTTTATGTGATAGTTTTGCAAATGGTGAACTGTTAGGGGCATAAATTGTGACGTGTGTAAGTGAACACTAACCTTGACGAACGAAGTATTATTTTATGTGCCGTATCACATAAAAGCAATTTGCTCGACGGAGCAATCCGTTCGACGGAAGAATGAACGGTTACGCTACTGGCTTTATAATAACTAATCATGTCGGATCCATGATATGAACATCATGTAGATAACGGGACTTATTGATCCCCGTTGTCTGTCGATTTATTTGCATAAGAACAATGTTAATACCGTCAGCATAAGTCCTCCCAATTATCGGAGTGGAAATGGTTTACAGGTCGAAAACCATTCTCATTCTAACAAGTAGTGAGTCATACCTGTGATTTTGGACAAGGTTCCAGTTCGTTTGACGGTTAACCTGATTCATTCCAATCTGTTAACATGGTGTCACTTCTTTTCAATCCCAACGAAACCTATTACCGGTCTCCTCGACTCAATTGTTCTTCCGTCCGTGTGTACAGTTCCTGGAACGCAAATACTGCTTCCCAAATTGAGCAACGCCTTTTTGACTCAGTCCGCATGCTATTATTTTCGCTGGACTCTTGGTAGATTGGAATACTCAACAGTTTCCTGGAAAGCCATTACCTGATCAGCTGAGAAGAGACGGGCTAGACGAGACTGGTAACATGCGGGTCAGAGTCTGGACACACGACGACCTTTGTAGAGCACCGTCTTTTCTGTCCACGACTTTTAGCAAGAGCGATCTTCTATCAAAGTGATCTTGTCCGAACAAAGCACTGCAACACTTTTCTCTTTGGTCCGGAGTCCTGCTTACTATTCCATGAAAATGAAACTCGTATCTTCATGATAACAGTGATTCGAGTGTGCTTCACGACTGCTCTTATAAGCTATTTTCTAATTTGCTTATGGACAAAACTACTCCCCGGGATTGAAGTGTATTGTATAATACCAATTTCTTGATCCCGTGGATCCATTTCGTGGTCTAATTGTATAAATATCTATACTCAGGATTTCAATACAAGGGCAATTTGTATTCGTTGCAATAATTTTGCCTCTTTCCAACATGTGTCATCAGGCTCGAATAGCCAGCTATCTGTTTTTAAGGATATTTATTTGGCAAACACAGCAAATTTAATTGTGTGTTAAAAAGGGGTATCGTTGGATAAAACAAAATAAAATTACAAATAAAGAACCTTCTCAAGTGGAAATACCCACAAGGAGCAAAGTCGGGGGTTGTATGGGACCACTCTGATATGGTGCCCTCCGACCCATCGAAATGTCTCCCCAGCTTTCAGTCCTACTGATAGGATGCTGAATGCGTTTCCAATCGCTAATGGAACCGCATAATTTTTTATAAATATTCAGATGCCTCCAACAATCTACGTGTGATTTCCTCCACAATTCGCGCATTTGACTCCCCATTCATCTTTGTCATCTCCAAGGCTATTGACTGAAATGGGAACTGCCGCATCAAAACGCCATACATCGCCCACTTACGTGTTTCTGCCTCTGTAGCTGCAGAACCAGCTAAAATTGCAGAACCTATCAAATGGGTTTCCGCATAAGTGTTCTCACAAGTACTGTCCCACCATAAACTCTTATCAATTTGAAAGGAAAATTATGATGCCACAAGGCCTCTTCCCATCACCCTCGTCCAAACCATGAGGTTCCAGCACCGAAAGCAGTCCCGCTCTCTGCGAAGATCTTCTGACGATGTCGTTCAGCTCATGCAGAGTGTCTGGGAAAGCGGCCGGCACCGTACCTACATTAGTCACCCTAGTGACGGCATCCCTCAACACCAAATCGAAACTATTCAGTTACTTACCATGTTGAAAGGCGGGCGGTGATCTGAAAACTTACTACAATTTAAGAATGTTGAAACACATTTTTTAAACTTTAAAATGCTTGGTGACTCGATGTTCATTCGTTCCTAGTCACCTTGCTTGCTTCTCTTCTGAAAGTGCTGCTCCAAGCAGACAGAGTACACTTACTAATCAGATCCATTCTGACATCAGGTGACACCAATCTAAAGAATCTATCTGGATAGTTCAAATTCTGAGGCGAATCATCCAGGATAATTAATGCACATTTTAAATCGTTACGAGCCGGTCCAAATGGGTCCCTTTGCTAGAAACCAGTGGATGACTGCAACATTTCTTTATCGTAGTATTATACTGTTGGTTGCATATATGCTTGACAGAGCAGCCTGAAAGTACATGAAGCGCGGTTCCGAGTCGCTGTCACAAGGTGTTTCTTGATACAGTTAAAAGTTTTGCGGGTGTCAATATTAAGAAGGACTCATCTGAGATTACAGCTCGTTAAATTTGCCCTGGCTGCAGAAGCAGCTGCCTCCACCCCCTCCCCCCCCGGCCCCACCTTTGTTCGAGAATCCTACCTGTATGGGACGAAGCTCTTAGCCGAGTCTCACTGTCAGTGTTTGACTCCCATCTTGGTAGCTAGTCTCCTCAAGGTGTTCCCAACTGCTATCGGGTGGATGCCCTCGTCCTTCTTTGTCAGAGCATTGATCAGTTCCGAACTCACAACGATGATCAGATCATCACTCGCTACAATGATCAGTTCCGTACTCACAACGATGATCAGATCATCACTCGCGACAATGATCAGTTCCGTACTCACAACGATGATCAGATCATCACTCGCGACAATGATCAGTTCCGTACTCACAACGATGATCAGATCATCACTCGCGACAATGATCAGTTCCGTACTCACAACGATGATCAGATCATCACTCGCGACAATGATCAGTTCCGTACTCACAACGATGATCAGATCATCACTCGCGACAATGATCAGTTCCGTACTCACAACGATGATCAGATCATCACTCGCGACAATGATCAGTTCCGTACTCACAACGATGATCAGATCATCACTCGCGACAATGATCAGTTCCGTACTCACAACGATGATCAGATCATCACTCGCGACAATGATCAGTTCCGTACTCACAACGATGATCAGATCATCACTCGCGACAATGATCAGTTCCGTACTCACAACGATGATCAGATCATCACTCGCGACAATGATCAGTTCCGTACTCACAACGATAGTCAGTTCTGCACTTGAACAATGATTGCACCTACAAAAGATGTTACCCGTTAAAGGCATCACCAACTATACGAACATAAACGTATGAAAGAAATCAAGACATTTATGCCAAATCTAGACGAATATACGCCAAATTTCAACACTTGATTCTGTGAGACCGAAGTCCAGAATCACTTCAAAGGAAATGCCTGACCGGGGAGGCATGGAACGCTCAGAGACAATAGGTCAATCACCACTAAACTGGAAGAATCTAGCAAATAGAATGTAGTATCACAAAGGGTGCATGGAAAAACTATACCAGGCCCGTGGCACGCGTGTCCGTGACACTCACACTCACAGCAAACCTCTACACTGCCTCAGCAACAAGGAGAACACTGAGTCAGCATTGACCTCAATACACACAGCAGCCAAGAACTGGCAGCCACAGCCTGGCTTCTAGGGCGTTCAAATGTTATTAACAATAAGAGTTTCAAGCGCCTTCATAAACGATCACAGAGAATAGAGTTAGTCAGTTGTCAAATGTACTTCACATGTTATACACACGATCGAGAATGTTTCGGATTTCCGTAGATATTAGATTAGATGACTTGCTACCAATGACTGTACTCGTCATTGTTAGATGTGGATGTGTGATTCATTTCCTAAGTCTCAAAACTCTTAAAAGTATTATGGAGGAGAGTTTGATAGAAATGCCGAAAGCACTCATAAGTTCAAACCCCATGTGAGTTTGTATGAAATTTGTACTTGTGATGGAATTTTCACAAATAATCAATCAATCTGCTGAAACGGCGCACATATGCAGTATATCAAGAATTCAAAATTTATGTTTTTTACGGTTTTATTCGTTTTATCAAGTCAGACTACAATCCAAAGATCGGTAACCAAATGCGAAATGCCCTGCTGAGGCTCAAGGTCTCTCAAAATTGGTTTAGGCCAAATAATGGAGTTAAAAAACTTAAAGTTTCCGTGTTAGATTAATCGAGTGGTGCATTACCTAGATCATCAAAAAAAGGTCAGAAAAACGATGATTTTTTTTACAGATAAGAAATCAAATTCATTTATAATTTTAAGTTCGTTAATTCCTGACCATCGCACAGTCTTCCGAGAAAACCAACAAAACTGACACACAGAGAGAAGGGCCCTTATGGGTATTTCATTTATCATATCATGTGCGATATAACGGCTTCGTTGACGTGCAAACCGTTCCGTATTGTTCTGCTATTTTTACAGGCTACTCCGCTGTGTGCCGCCCTAATGCGCTGGCATTATTTCATATGAAATTAGCATAATATTTCCATAAGCGATGTTTGCAATTGGTATTATTTGCATTTATCCTTTTCAGGTAAGGTAATTTCTGCTGCATTCTTTGAACTGTTTGTTCCTGAGCTTGAATGATCGTTGTTGCGGGTGATCAAGTTGGATGGGGGGGGGGGGTCTTCTCGTAGCGTGTATTTACATCACGGTGTGAGTGTTCCCGTGTTGCGTGTATCCACGGTGTGAGTGCTCCTGCGTTGCGTGTATTCACGGTGTGAGTATTCTCGCGTTGCTTGTATTCACGGTGCGAGTGATCCCGTGTTGAGCGTATTCACGATGGGAGTGTTCCCGGATCGAGTGTGGCAATCCTGTACGTTCTTTTTCATCATCTAAACATTTCTCGTGCGATCTAAAGTAGCACGTCTTTAGATGTCCACCCACCTCACATGACGTACATCGTCTTGCACGTCTTTAGATGTCCACCCACCTCACATGATGTACATCGTCTTGCACGTCTTTAGATGTCCACCAACCTCACATGACGTACATCGTCTTATGTGGCCACTACACCGCAATAATATCTAATAAGAGAATTGTGTGACTCGTGCTATTGTTTTGTAATATTGTTTTGTGTGACTCGTGCGTGATTTATCTCACTCGTGCGTGACTCGTGTGACTCGCGCGTGACTTGCGCGACTCGTGCGTGACTTGTGTGACTCGTGTGACTCGTGTGACTCGTGCGTGACTCGTGTGATTCGTGTGACTCGTGCGTGACTTGTGTGACTCGTGCAAGACTCGTGTCACTCCTGCGTGACTCGTGTGACTCGTGCGTGACTCGTGTGACTCGTGGGGGGACAGGTGTGACTCATGCGATTGTTTTGATATATTGTTTTTATTGCCTTGTACCGTTTTATATTGCATTTACTATTTGCACAAAGATGCTTGCTACAATAGAGCTGGTACATATTCAAGTACAATAATTGATATTGATGATCTTTATTTCATTGAGATTATGGCGGGACCTATGCTGTTTCATGCACTCTCTGCCGGTCTTCACTGCCTCCATATGTAAACAGAAAGAATCACCCTCTCTCAGTGTGAGTTATTCTACACCAATACTTTCTCAGACGTCGACGAAAGGCTCTACGTGACTTTAGTTTTGATTTTAGTGGAGTGTTTCAACTGACCGCGTGAGTTTAAGAGCAGTCAAAATGTCTAAGTTGTTCAAGCTAGTTTCGATTTTTTATCATAAATAATATATTAATTTAGAACTGGTCCAATGTGTGGTATTATTAACTATGTCGAACAAGACACACAAGTGAGACCCGAACAACTCGCCAGTAAATATATTTTGATGTATCCCTTGCAATGCGCGTAAATATCGTGGATAACATAGGTCCCTGACGAGGGTTAGTCGACCAGTGGAGGTTTCTCGTCGCCAAGTTGTCTTAAAAGCCATCCGATTCAAATTTATTACTGATAATATTTTCTTTCTTGTACAAACACTTATTTCACTTATTGCATCGCAACACTTATTTCACTTATTGCATCGCAACACTTATTTCACTTATTGCATCGCAACACTTATTTCACTTATTGCATCGCAACACTTATTTCACTTATTGCATCGCAACACTTATTTCACTTATTGCATCGCAACACTTATTTCACTTATTGCATCGCAACACTTATTTCACTTATTGCATCGCAACACTTATTTCACTTATTGCATCGCAACACTTATTTCACTTATTGCATCGCAACACTTATTT